>PVIA01004841.1:0-128201 GCA_004024845.1 Tonatia bakeri | reverse complement strand
CACAGCTGATGGTGCTGAGAACCGGGAGAGGCCTACCAGCCAAGCACGGATTACTGGAAAGATCCAGACACTGCCTGAGACTGGACTTCTATTTTTCCTTTCCTGAGATACGGTACCCCAGACTGGGCAAGGGGGAAGGAAGAACTGTGTGCGTTTAGTGGGTGATTTAAGGGACTTTAAGATTTTTTTGGGATTTTGGAAAAAAAAATATTAGGTCACTGCCTTAAATTTTGTATAGCACAAAATAAACATTTTCCTTTCCTTTTCACCAATCTCTGGCATTGAGAGATATCTTTCCTATATGGCAGCGGACAAGACAGACCCGAATTTCTTTCAGTAAGAGCATCACCGTCCCGGGCCCCTTTGCTTATTTGGGTCCTTTTGCTCTGTAACAACAGCCTGGCCTAAGGTAGTTAGTACTCAGAACATTTGTTGAATGGATGCATTAGGAAGCACAGATTTTTCTTGCCTTAATTTCCTTTCTTTGAGGCTTTTGAAAAGAAAACCAGTTTTTCTAGATCTCGAAGTTTATTATGAACTAGTTAATGCCTTTTCAAAGATTCGTTGGAAACATAGGGTAATAGTTCATGGAATATTAACATTTAAGCTCTTTGGAAAAAAGAATTATAGACAGGGATGCTAAAAAGACAAAATCAAAAGAAGTTTGACCTACAAAGCTGTAATGTGAGGTTAGGCTGATGCAGGCGCATCATTCTATTCCTCCCCAACCGGTTCAGCCCTCTCTGTGCTTCCAGGTTGCCAGAGCAAATGCACCCCAGACCAAAAATGAAATGTTTCATCTACTAGTTTAAAGTCTGTTTAAAAAATAATGACTTTGCTTTTAGCAGTCAATACTGTCCTCTGAAATACTCTGCTGATTCACAAAGCTGTCTGAGAAATTCATGATGTCGCTGCAATATCAGCCCGAATGAGGATAAAGTACCCATTTGGAGATCAGAAAATTTACTTTATTGGCTAAAGGGCTACTCCCCTTTGATATAAAGAAAGGCATTAGAAAATCTATTAAGGGTAAATTATATTCTGCAGCCACCATCTTTTCTTGTTACAATTAGTATTTCATTTTAATTGTGCTGCTGTATAATTTCTTATGAAAAGATGGTGTGAACTCTGAACAAGATTTTTTTTTTTTTTTACTACAATGGACTTTGTCCATGGAATATTCTCCTACTCGTCCCTGAGTTATAAAGAGTGCTGCAGAGATTTTTTTTTAAATTTTATTTTATGTGGTTAAAGAAGTTGGGCAATATTTTGAGTGTTTTCCCCTTATATCTACTTTTATGGTTGTTCTTGTTGTTGAAGAAAAATGAACGTATGCATCTTTCTCAGTCAAGCTGTATGTTGTAATGTCTGGCTGTCTCTCATTTATGAGGCCATTTCATACAGTGGTCATAGGAAAGTGTTCATAGCTTCCTTTTGTGAAATGAAGACAGTTTCTCCTCTTAGAGGAAATAACAACTCATGTACTTCTTAAGGATATTTTCTATTTTTTCCCTTTCATTACCTATTAGACATTTGTAATAACTATTCTACATAGCATCCCCAATTCCTCACCATTTCTTCATTCAGTGAGAATTATTTAACACTTATTATATGATAGGTGTGTAAGATTTTTTAAGTCTATGCTGGTTTATGAATAAAACATTCTCTGTCCTAACAAGCTCAGAGTATTTTGGGAAAGACAGGCATATATGCTATTAACTTATGCTCAAAGAATTTTGGGAGTGATTTCTTCTCACGAAGATCAGGGGAAGCTTTGCTGAAGCTGTAGGATTTAGAAGTAACCCTTGAGGGAGAGGGCATTTTGGGCTGAGTTAGCACAGGCATGGTGTCATTAAAAAGCATGGGCAGTCCAAGTAGCAATGAATAATCCTCTGTGGCTAAAGAGTGGAGAAATTGATGAGACTGAAAATACATGTTGGACCCATGCTATTGAGAACTGAATGAATAATTAAAATGGTAGGTTTTATTCATTAAGCAGTGGGGAGTCATTGAAGGTTTTTGAAAAAAGGAGTTAAAAGGTCTGACTTAAAGTTTAGGAAGGTAACTCATGGCTATGGAGATGACAGGTGGGAAAGTCAAAAGCAGAAAATATGGAAGGAACGCTAGTTAGATATTTCAGTAGGAGAAAACTGGACATTTTGTTTTGAATTGCTTTCTTTATATAAAAGTATTTTTATTAACTCAATGCTATTTTATAAGCACTGTCCTAAAGATCAGATGAGAGCAACTTTTTTCAATCATTAGACCTTTGTAATCTGTAGTCTTGTTACAGAATGAATCATATTTCCTCTAAATTTATATGTTGAAGCCCTAACCTTCAATGTAACTGTATTTGAAAACAGATCCTTTAAGGAGGTAATTAAGGTTAAACAAGGGCCTAAAGGTGGAGCCCTAATCCAATAGGACTGGTCTCCACACAAGGACAAGAAGATACACCAGAGATTTTTGTTTTCTGTGAGCACTCAAAGAACATGTGAGCAGGTAGAGACAGGTAGCTGTCTACATGTCAGGAAGAGAGGTCTCATCAGAAACAAAACCTGGGGAAACCTTGACACTGGACTTCCAGTCTCTAGAACTGTGACAAAATAAGTTTAAATTGTTTAAGACACCCACCCTGTGATATTTTATTATGGTAGCCAGAATAGACTAACACATACCTAGAGTAAAAACCTACTTGTCTTCATGTTTCATATTGCTTCTTTTTCTTTCTTGAGGGAGCTGGTTCTCTAAAGCTGAGGCATGGGAGACCAAGAATCAGCCATTAGAATATTTCTTCTCTCAAGTTTTCATGGCAATTGAGAGGGATAAGATTAGAGATAAAGGAAAGACAACATCCCTTATTTCTTCTGAATTTCTTACTCTTTCCTCATGATTATTCTGCTGGAAACAACCGCTTCAATACAAAGTACGACCTTCAAACCTGTCAGTGAGGTGAGCGATTCTCCATCACGGACCTGCCCTTAGGTTTGGTAGCTCTGTCTCCCTGATGGTTCTATTCCTCCTTTACATCATGGGTGCCACCTTACTTTTCATTTGATTTTTTTTCTTATTAACAACTTGTAACTGTTCATATATTCTAAGATTTCATCTGTGGCTTCTGCCCCTTTTTACACTAGCAGCAATATATTGTTCCTAAGATTTCTTTAAAAATTATTTTGTTTTATAACTGAAATTTATAAATATACAGTCCTGTCCCCTCACATTTCATGTACACAAAGGGCCTCTGTATATTTCAAGTTAAATGTCTTAACAGCAATATAATTAATTTATGTGGGTTTGTGTAGTTGATAAAGCATCTTCTTATATACTATCTACACAGTGGGGCAAAAGTAGGTTTACAGTCGTGAGTAAGCAAAACACAGTTTATTCCTGTATTTTTATTTATTGATGATATTATTATTTTCCAAATGAAGAACTATAAACCTACTTTTGTCCCCCTCTGTGTGTATGTATTTTTCCATGTATCAATGCTGTAAGGTATGTAGTATTAAATCTATTTTATATTTAGGATGCTGACTCTCAAAAAGGTTAATTTTTTCAAGTCGTAAAATAAGTCCAGTAAGCAAAGAATATTCAGAAGCCAAGCATAGAAATATTTGAATGTGTCCAAAACTGGTCAAAATATTTCTATTACGGAACTTTGAGTGTTACCGTTACTTACAATCGACCTCTCTTTCTCAAATTTCTTAGTTAACAACACTATTATTGACCAAACAAATCATCCTTAAAGTTAACTCTCAATTTAATAACTATATGAAATTTCTTACAGAGTTGTTAGTCATCATTCCACATGCCCACCACATTCACTCAGGTTATTGGTGAGAACAAACAAGAGAATGAGCGTGAAGAAACACAGACTATTGCATCCATATTCAGTAAAAAATATCCTATTTTCAAGCCACACTATTATTGCACAAAATGAGAATAACACTGGTAATATCTCTCATATTACTATTGGTCTTTGTGCCAATTAAACTTAGGCTTAAAAAACACAAGGCACAGAATATTGTAAGTTAATACATCACCTTATGCTGTCTTAAAATTTAGGAAATAATACTGGTGACTAGTGACAATAGTATAAGGAAGACTAAACATATCTTAATGAAAGTAAATGTCTATTCTGGTCTGGAAGCCATTCCTTATTTGATCATCCTTGGAAAATATAAAATGTCAGAGTCATTATTTTTTATTAACTGGATCTGGCATGGGCATAATAGTGAATTGAACTTTTTTTTTTTTTTTTTTTTGGTGGTGGGCATTAAGAAA
The DNA here is from genome assembly GCA_004024845.1 of Tonatia bakeri. Lineage (NCBI taxonomy): Eukaryota > Metazoa > Chordata > Mammalia > Chiroptera > Phyllostomidae > Tonatia > Tonatia bakeri. The sequence continues at coordinate 123,914 of PVIA01004841.1, read as the reverse complement.
AAATTAGGCTGAAAAAATATTAAAACTTAAAGTATATCACATATAAGTACTTATAGGTAAATGAAATCAATTTTAATGAAACATTTTAAATAAAACTTTTATTATAAATAAATACTTAAGATGATTTTGGTAAAATACAAATAACCTGTCATCACACAAGGAATAGTTTGTGTGTCTGGCTCATCACAATTTTAATTGTAAATCTCAGGAAATGCAGAATATGACAATTAAGTTAGGAAGTGCTCAATGGATTTCAGAGTAGTAAATTTTATTAAATTTCTTCATAAAATAACATTGACAAATAATCTAATACAGAGCTGTTTGTGCATCTCTAGGTATTACTGAGGGAACGAATAAGCAGCTCCAAATCAGAAGAGGAGCTTTGGTTTGTTCTCAGTAATTTACATGTTCTGTGGTATAATTTTAAAATTTATTTGGTTCTCTCTACAAGGTAGTGAGAGATTAAGAAAGCAACATATCTAATAGTAGAAAACTACTAGTTTAGTGCATTCTAAATCCATGTAAACACCATTAGCTATTTAATAATGAATTATAAAATAAACTTGTTTATAAGTACTGATAGAAAAATACAGGAATAATTTGATGTATGATATAAGCTGGAAGATTTGGGGGAAAAATAAGTAAATTTCTTGGAATTCATCTCCTGAAATTTGCTTTATGATAACTATGTCAAATGCAGTTTTCATATGAGTGCAATGAAAGCAATGTTCAACCCCACCCTTGCTAATAACAGGTTTATTATATGTTAGATTCAAAAATTCAGTTCTCTAAAAGTATTTTATGCCATCACATTTGTAAACATTTACCACTGTCTATGAAAGTAAACTAAATCCCAAATGGTTCTACATTCTCTCTAAAATCACCTCTATCACTCTTATCAGATAACCATAAAGAAGGAAAAATCATTTGACAAGGTTACTCTAATACTGAGACACCAATAGTGCACTGATCCTTTAAAAAATATAATTCACCTCTGCCACACTCTGGGTTATTTATCACCGCTTTCAGAATGCTGTGGCACGCACTTCACAAGCCTCGAAGCTGGAAAGAGTAAATGCAAATCCAGAACATAGTTGCCTATCTGTCATTCGTATCAGGCTCATTCGTTTTTCTTAACATTTAAATGGGCACCGATATGATATACATATGTATTTTCCCACACAAAGTATATAAGTTATGATCATAATATTTGGATCACTATCCTAATTACCCCAAACTTAAAATACACTTGAATCTTTTAACTTTTTTAATTCACCTTAAAGTGTAAACAACTAAGTGTCGTTAGTGTGCTTCTCTGGATTTCAGTAGTTGTCCCCGACTTGGATAGTCACTAGAGCACTTACTGACTAGGACACTCTGTAGTTCCATGCGTGGAGGTGTTGCTGTCTACAGATAATACCCGCTGTCATGGACTGAACTCAGGGCATCTGGAGAGGTCTTTAGTAATGTGTCTAGAAATTTCAGTGAATTAGAAAGACGAGATTATTGTTGAGTCAAGAATGGGATTTGTTAACTGAAGATCAGTTTCTATATAGTTATTATTAGCACTTTTGTAGTGTAAAAACTAAGAACTGTGGAGTCAGATTTGGGTTTTAATTCTAGCATTGTCTTTCATTAACTATATACTCATCAGCAAGTCAATCAAAACTCTGTTGCCTTATCAGTACATGTGTGTAAATACCAACCTATTGCTTTAGGTTGATTGTATATGTGAAGTATCTGACATTGGTATGTGGGTAATTTTTATATTACTCTACACACTAAAACATGTTTTTGAAAGATGTGCTTTCAGTAAAATTTAGTTCACTAGTTCCTTTAAATAAGTAACTTTCCAAAGTTTAATGACTTAAAAAAATTATCCTTTTTACTCATTTTATAATGATGTTTTTAAATTCTTTTTTGGGGGGTCATGGGTTAATTTAAAGAGTATAGTCTGTTCAAAAATAATTACATTTACCTTTCTTATGGGGGGTATAGAGAAGGTTATCCAGATTTCAGAACATGACCTTCAGGACCAAAGTTATTAATTTTAGTGCCGAGGGGTGGGGGGAGGCCTTAAACCCAGGCTCTGGAATTTATCAGATTATTTTCTTGATGGTCACTTCTTAACCACTCCCAACTCAGTTTCCCTAACTCTAAAAGGGTATTTACCATCTTTTTAGGCAGGATATAAAGATTAATTAGTTAAGATTGCAAAGTGCTTTAACCATAAAATGCTGTATGAGACAATAGGATAAATATTAATAATATCCTGTGAGGAGTGCATAGACAGCCATGTAAGGTAACTAAGAAAAATAAATTGTAGTGCTTGGTATAAAACTGAAAATCACTAATGGAATGAAAGTTTGTTCATACTGGGAGCAGTGTTGCATCATGTATAATGTAACATCAGGTCATTTTCAATAGTTTTAATTGCCATGATCAACTGATCCTTAGAGCTATTCCTGACAAGCTTTTGAACAGCCCTAATGTTCATACAACAGTGCCAAAGACCAGCATTATCCTCTACTGAACATTAAATGGTATCGACCCCCTTCACTGGGTCCATCACTCAACAGACTCCTTAAAGTAATTCATGACACAATTAACGTTAATTAACTTTACAGAGCCCCCTCCAAATTATGCCATTTGAAGACTTCAGACACTGAAGAAAGTAAAGAGCAACTAACAAAAAATTATGAATCTTCTTCTGAGAGCCATCAATTAGGGTAAGTAAAAGATTCCTAAATTTTTATAACCCTCATTTATTATTTGCCACTTCTGATTAAGTTTATCCTGTACAAAGATATCTTTAAAACCACTCAGTACTAAAAGAACCATCCATCTCTGTGCTTCATAGCTACTTTAAAACTGAGAGTGGCAGCTTCCAAATTATTGTCAGAGGAAACCAGAGTCACAAGTGATTACTGGGTCCTAGGGAAATGCAAACCAAAGACCTCTCCAGGTGTGCAAAGAAAGAACTTGGCCTTGTCCTCTCATCTCCATTTGTAGAGAACTCCTCTACAGGAATTATATTGCTGTTCTGAGTTCCAAATGATTCACACAAGCCTTCTCTAGAATGTCAACGATAACAAGAATTTACCATGTGTTATGCATGACATTTTTACATGTATTATCCATTTAACCATCATAGTAAGTCTATAAAATAAATATTTCAGTAATTTTAGTTGAACTTGCTAACAATATATTTAATTTTATTCCAACTGACTGAAAGTAATCCAGCTCAAAATTTTTTTGAACCTGAGCCTGTATCCTTTGTGTCATACAGGTAGCAAAGCAGAGCACTCACTGTTATATAAAGCATGGGTACAGGTACATCTGGAGGGAGATTGACTGCAATATAGCACAGAGCACTAACTCTCAAAGAGAAAACATGTTGTTTTGTTTTTTCTCATAGATAACTACTGCCATGGAAAAGGGCTAGAGAGAACCTGTATATGTGCTTAATAAGCTTAAATTTACTGTCACACTCACCAGGTTGCTCAAAGGTGTCCTGGAAGAGGTCTTGTTCCTCTTAGATGTAGACGTCTGAAAGAAGGCAGCCTACTATTCTGTATATCCCAGTCATAAACTACCAAGCACAACTTTTCTATGGGGCTACACTCACATTTTTTGATTCGAGGTCCTTACATTTTTAGTATCCTCTGAAACTGAAGGCCCTCACGATTTTGAATTAATCTGTGACTACAGCTTTAGAATTTATTTTTTTCCCTCTCTCCATACTCATAGATCTAGATCAGAGTCCTCAAACTCATTTTCACCAGGGGCCACATCAGCCTTGCTGTTTGCCTTCAAAGGGCGGAATGTAATTTGAGGACTGTATACATGTAACTAATCCTTACCTAAGGGCAAGGAGCTCAGTGCTGCCACTAGGTAGAAACAAGGTGCTGGGCCAGATAAAACAAGGTAGAGGGCGGGACCCTTGTGTTTGCCACCTGTGATCTAGATTCTCCCCTGGAAAATCAGGAACACCTGAGGCAGCAAACACACTAGCCCCAACCTGACTAATGGTCACAAGCTGGGACCTCTGGCTGGCTAGAAACATCTGGACTTAAGTTATGTTTCATCTCCCGAGCTCTACAGTGGAATGACCCCTTGGCTACTATTCCATGAAACCAATCAGAGGGACATGAGAAAAGACCACAGTGCTGTCCTCAAGACCTAAAGAAATGATTTATTACCCTCAGCTCACCTCTGACCAGTCACCTCCCTACAGGACCCAGAGTCCCTAATATGGTGCCTTGTGATTTTTGCCCCATATAATCTGTGACCTACACACCCTCAGAGAGTCAGGTGTCATAAAGCATTAACTCACCTATTCTCTGGCTTGATGTCACTCCTATAATAAATTATTTCCTTCCTCCACTACAAATTCCCACTCATGCATTTATTTGGGCCCGTGTATGCAGGCATAAATGATTTAATTATTAGGGTTTAATAACACTTTCAACAGGATTATACAAGAACAAACTTTCTTCATTATTTTTTGGAGGTCTGTCTGAAAATAAATGGTATCAAGTCCATAGTGATTTTCAAATAAATTGAAGATTTAAAATATATCTTTTTTAGTTTCATGCATATCTATTGTAAGACTCCTAGTCTCCAAAAGTAATTTTAGCCTCTGTGTTATAGCAAAGTTTTTTTAAATAAAATTCAAATATGGTACATGAACAACTTCAAAAGTTATTCTAGTTGTCATAGAACAGAGTAGAAAGCAAAACAACACATAACAGAATACTTAGAAATTAAAATAGAAACTGAACTATGTACCAAATACACAAAAATGCAGCATGTTCTAAAATGTTTCTGGGTTAGTGACTTTGTGTTGACTTTTGAAGAAAGAATGAGGCTTATACAGTGTTACTTATTCTCCTCTATGCATTGGGTACTCACATTGTTATTTTGATTGTTTTCTTTCCTAATAACAGAAAATCTTAACCCTCTTTAAGCACTTTCCAATGCATAGGGGCAATAGATAGTAGGGCCATATAGGCTGAAGGTAGAAATCTGAACTCTTACATTAGGAATTCTAGTTTTTTTTCAATGTTTGTTTCTTATCCCAAACAACTGGGCAGGATATAGTCATTTTTTTTCCATGAAGATTTAAACAATTTAGATTTTACAATCCTTGGTCTATCTTAAATTTTGTGATGCTGATTATTTATGCTTTCATCTAACACATGGTAATTGTCTGAAGCTGTGTCAGGAAGGACGAATAAGTGATGACTAAAATCCAGCCTCTCTTGAGAAATCCACATGTCAACAATAGTTATATGACACAGGGTAGTCATTACAGTGATAGATAGCAATATGAATGGAATATGGTGATTGCGTAGTAACTTGAGATTACTTAACTCAGCTGAGGGTGGACAGAGAAAGCTTTCCTTTGGACTTGTCTTACAGTTTGGAAGGCAGTTGGGTATGGATATATGGCCTGTTGAAACTCCAAGAACTCTTGCTGCAAGAATTAGGGGATCGAAAGAATACTGGAGAACTGATATTCTTCTAAGTAATTTGTTTTTTCGGTTTTCAAATCATATTGGTAATCATGGTTAGCTCCAATAATTCTGTAAGAAATTATACTTCCAAAGAATATTTGTTTCCCTTCCAAACTAAAGAATGGCTGCATGTCTGGGAAGTTATGATTCAGGGCCAATCATTATCCCTCCTTCTGTCATTACTTCCCAAGCCAGGAACACGCGAGTTATTGGTGTGATCAGTCCCGGGCAGCTAGCGCACACGTGCAAGGTAGCCTCTGTTTTTTCACTTCACAGGGTTGTGATGGATGAGAAACTGAGTCATACTTCCTCTTTAAACTTCAAAGACCAAATAATAAGAGTGCACATCATCTATGCATTTCTTCATCAAGCATGCTTCAGTGGTGATATAGAAGATGTGAAAACAAAATGACTCACCTTAAGACACGCCTCGTGGAACAGTAGACACATGAAGAGATAATAATGCATTAAAAATATCTCTTGGCAGACGTTTACAAAGGGCTACAGGATTTTCAAAGCTGCTCTGAAGAGAGAATATTCTACTTGTGTCTTTAAAGATGGGCAGATGTTAACGATGAAAAATGGAAAGAAAATTTTAGGCATACAAAGCAGCCAATGGGGGGGAGGAAGCCAGAGATATTAAAATTCACAGTTCTTTCAGAGAACTTGGATTATAATGTACATAGAAAAGAGTTTTATGGTGGAAGATTAAGCTGTAATATCATCTGCAATTAAATTTTGAAGGCTCTTTTATGCCATCATAAAGGTACAGGACTTTATTTGAGGGCAATGAAGAGTGAAGATATTTTAAACTAGGAAATAATACTGTCAGGTATCTTTTACATTTTTTTTTCCTGGAGGTCTATGGATGTGGGGTGGCAAGCCAGTATGGAGTCTATTGCATTGGAGCTTTGAAAGTTGTAAAATTCTAAACAAACATTAGGACTTTCAGTTTCCCATTCCACACAAAAGGAACCTGGAAGTCCACCATCCGAACAAGTAACAAGATAAACTGAAAAATCAACTCTTGTTGTATCCATCAGACCAGGCACATCGCTGTCCCCAAGGTCAGAGAGACAAATACTAGGAGTTGTGGTTTACAGAACAGAGACTCACAAATGGAAACCTTGCTGGTAAACAGTGCCAGTTAAGAAAACCTGGCCTGTATTTGATGAATTGTGGGATGCTCAGTGCAGACAAGTTTGAGAGTTAAAACTCCTGGAGATGCAATCATGGGGTGGCGGGGGGTGGGGATCCTTTTGATATTGTCAGATTTACCTCCAGGACCTCAACCTGATTCTCCCAGTAAATATCAGAAAGAAATACTCTCATGCTTCTAGCAGGGCAAGGGGAAAATGAACCATTTGAAATACACCAGATTACTCTCTTCTTTTTAACAAGTCCTGCCCTCCTGAGAAACTATTTGATCAGAGACTAATTTGCTGGGACATTTTCAGTCCCTGGTAGACCTGGAAGAAGGGAGATACCCACCTGAAGCCCACTTGAGCTATCCTATCCTACCTCAGGTTGTAGAAAGTAATTGAGAAATTCTTGTGATGTTTATGCCCCATGTCACAGGATACCTGAACGACTAAGCACTAATCATAGAACTGTAGAACACTGCCCCTCCCTTCCTACCTTACCAAAACATTACAGAAGTCCTGTTTATAGAAGTTCCTCCCCCCACCCATTACATCATGTCTGGCTATCATGAAAAATTACAAGGCATCCTAAAAGGCAAAAAACAAAATTGGAAAAGACAGATCAAGTGTGAGTACCAGACCAGTAATTTAAAACAACCATGGTTACTATACTAAGGCATTACTATGCTAATGGATAAAGTAGACAGCATTAAAAAACCGATGGGCAATTCAAGTAGAGAGCTGGAAATCCTAGTGGGGAGGAATGAATGTGGGAGGTGGGGGTGGGTAGGGCAAATAAGAGTAATGGAGGGAAAATGGGGACCTTTGTCATTGAACAACAATAAAAAAAAGAAAGAACTATCAAGAAAAGCTGGTGAACAAAACCATTGTAACAGAAATACAAAAATGTCTTTGATGGGCTTATTAATAATAGAAAACTTGGCTAAAACTTTCTAAACTTGAAGATTTATCAATAAAAATCTCCCAAATTGAAAAGCAACAGAACAAACGTGGAATAAAACAGAACAGAATCTCTGAGGACTGTGGGATAACTACAAAAGGCATAACGCACATGGAAAGAGAACACAGATGGAGAAGAGAAAGGAAAACAGTTGATACTGTTACAGGGTACAGTCAAGAGGCGGGCCCCAAATAGGGATTTGGAATGGGGTTCAGAACTTGAGGTGCTTAGGAAATATTAGAGAGACACATAAGGTGTCCTCACCCCTTCCCCCTTCAGGTGTGATCTGGGAGATAGGACAAATGGAGCAGGGCTGTTTTGCATAGCAACACCTTTGCAGCTAACCTCTGGCATGGTCATTTAACATATCTATGACCTTTAACTGGTTGCATAGATATGTTAAATAGCTGTGATCATGCTCTGAGCCAGGGTGATGGAAGTAACTCCCGCACCCCCCAAGATGTAACTGGGAGGCAACTCCCCCTAGTTACAATGCCTCTGTAAGTGCTTGGAAATGATTGGCTCCATGCCATGGGGCCACACCTGCCCAGACTCAAGATGGCAGCCCAGTAAAGCTGGAAGGATATGAGAGTGCTGGCATGTGTAGCCAATTGTGGGAGGAGTTGGAAATGGGGCTGCAGAGGAAGATTAGTGTGGAGATTTAAACCCAGACTCAGCAGCCATTGGACAGAGGACCACAGCCAGTGCAGAGGGGGAGAACCACTGGGTCTTCAGCAGAGTGGGAACTCCTGCAGCCCTGTGAGAGAGAATCACCATGCAGCTTTAGCAGAGTATTGCCACTAGGCTTTGGCAGAGTGGCTACCCCACTTCTTGCAGTCATTGCAGAGAGAGAACCATGTGGCTGTGGCAATAGAAAGGAGAGAGCCATGAGCTCCTGGCAGAGTCAGGACCCATGCAGCCATTGAGGAAGGAGATTCACGTAGCTTTGCCAGAGTGGGGACTCCCTCGGCCATTGTGCAGAGAGGACCATAGCCATTAAGGAGAGAGGACCACGCAGCTTTGCCAGAGTAAGTACCCCTGTGGCTTGAGTAGGGGGAACCACCACCTGGCTTTAGCCGAGATTCCGGCAACACAGCTGATGGTGGCGGGAACTGAGGAAGGCCTACCAGCTGAGATGGATTACTGGGAAGAACCGGGGGCTGCCTGAGCCACAGACTTCTATTTCTTTTCCGAAGATATGCTACCCCAGACTGGGTAAAGGGGGAAAGGAAGGACTGTGTGTGTTTGTGGGTGTTTTAAGGGACTTTGGGGTTTTGATGAAGACATTACGTCACTACTTTAAGTCTATATAGCATTAATAAACATTTCCTTTCCTTTTCACAAATCTCTGGCATTGAGAGATGTCTTTTCTATAAGGGGGAAGACAATCAAGCCAGGTAGGGCGTCCTTTCAATAATAGTATATCAGCCCCCTATTGGCCCTGTATTCTGTAACAATACAGTAACTGAAAACTTCTCCACATTAATGTTGAGACACAAATCTGCAGCACAGGAAATATTGAGAAGGATAATTTACACACAAATGTTCCCCCATCCCCACTAACCTAGGAATTAGAAAACCAAAGATAAAAAGTCCTGAAGAAGTCAGTGTTGTTGGGGGAGCACATTACCTACAGAGGAAAAAAGGTAAGAGTTATATCCAACCTCTCCTCAGAGTCCATATTAAGCAATAAGAGTGGACTGAAGTATGTAAAGTGTTAAGAGAAAAAAAATCCACCCATAATTCTCTACCCTGAAAGATCTGTACACCTAAAACTACAAGACAATGAAAGAAATTGAAAAAATATCCCAGAAAATGGAAATATATCCCATGCTCATGAATTGGAAGAATTAATATTGTTCAAATGTCCATACTGCTCAAGGTAATCTACACATTCAATGCAATTCCTATTAAGATTCCAATGACATTTTTTCACATAACTAGAATAAATAATCCTAAACTTTGTATAGCATCACAAAGGACAATGATTAACAAAATCAACCTTGAGAAAGAAGCTAAAGGCGTCACATTCCCTGATTACAAAGCTGTAGTATTCAAAACAGTATAAAAGCTGACTCATAAATCAATGGGACATAATAGATATCTTAAGATATCTGAAAATCTCTTTATAAGGACACCAGTTACGTAATTAGGGCTCACTCTAATCCAGTATGACATGATTTTAAATTGAATACATCTGCAAAGACCCTATTTCCAAAGATGGTTGAATTCACAGATACTGTGGATTAGTATTTCAACATATTTGGTATTTGGGGGGGCACACAACAAAAAATTCTACCAAATACAGATACTAAGGCTTTTGAGGTAGTCCTTGAGCCAAAGGTATCAGGTGAAGTCCTGGGTCTCCCAAGGACAGCTCTGCCTCCATGTCCCTGCTGCACTCAGTCACTGGCAGTGAGCTGCCCGTGGGAATGCTGACCTCTGTGCCAGCCTGTTGATGAATTTCAGGGCACGGCAGCTGGGCTCTTGATCAGCCATCCTCATGGCTACTACAGGTATTTTTTTTAGATTTGTGTATTTTTGAGCATCTACAACAAATTATTGTCAAGAAAAGTCAGAAACTTCATTTTCAAGAAGTTTCTTTTAAGGTTTCTGCAAATCTAATTGGTGCCTCAATTGGCAGGTGCAAGTCAATTATGTGGGTACTTAATTGCTAATTTCCTATGCAAAGCAATATTTGAACTTTTAGTTCTCAATTGAACATGCATCAAAATGGGATTTTAACTGCTCAAAGACACTGCAAAATTTTTAAGTATATTTTTGTTTCTCTATATTAACTTGCTCCAATACTGTCAATATGGTCTCTTGTTTGGAAGAATAACACTGGTAACGCCATTTGATACATAAATATGTTAAAAAGAAATGTTATTTCTGTAAAACTAAACTTCTACACAAACTCAAAAATGTTTACTTCTTTAAAAAATGTCTATTATATAAAAATTTCCAAACTGATAATTAGAAAGTGACCATTAAAATCACAACTACAATTATCTCATGCTCACATATGAGAGAGGACCCCTAAAAAGAACCGGAATTACTTTCTGGAGGGCAGGATCCTTGTGGCACAGGCTTCTACAAACGGTGAGTTTCCTAGGAACCCGTCTGTATCAGTGTAGCAACTGTGGTGTTGTGAGGGGCTGCGTACAGTTTCAGTGAATTTTTTTTTAACTCTTTCAACATGTTTGCGCATTTCATGATGAGTGAGTTACCAGCACACCTGCCCACACCACGTTGAGTGTTCAGCAGTTTTTGACCTCCAAATGGCATGACCCTGGTGCCCCACCCTCCCTATTCAACTGATCCAAGCAGGGTATTTTGTGTTTGTTTCCCTGGATGAAAAATGTCCTCAAACGGAAACAATTTGCAGATGTGGAAGTGGTGAAACAATGGCAGAAGCACTGAAAGGCATCAAAATCAATAAGTTCAAAACTGTTTTGAGCAGTGGAAAAAAGTCTTATAGGTGTATCGCATCAAATGGAGAGTACTTTGAAGGTGACCGAAGTTTAAATGTGTAACAATAAATATGTATTGTTTTGCGGGGTACCCTCTCATATACATAAACTGTTAAGTCTATCTTTATGGAAAGTATACATAGATGTGGAATTTCTTATCTATATATAAATAAGGGCCATAACACATTTTATTTGGGATCTGGTAGGCAAAATTCTAGGGTAGTCCTCAAAATTTATGCCAGCAGTACACATACCTGTCAGTTATTCAATCAAATCCTAATCCATCTACTGCTGTGAAAGGATTTGCAGATGTGATTAAGGTCTGAAATTAGCTGACCTTAAAATAGAAGTTTATTGTAATCGTCTCAGCCCTTTAAATCCAAATCTAGAGGTCAGCAGAGGGGAAGTTTAAAGATTGAAAGCATGAGAAAGATACGATAGACCATCGCTGGTTAGAGGTTAGAGGTGGTGCCTTAAAGAAACTGCAAAGGTCCCCACTTCTCAGCTGACAGAAAACAAAGAGACAAGGGACTGTCACAAGGCCCACTACTATTGTCACAAGGCACTGACTTAGGCTCTCAATTAAAACAAGTTTGGAAGCAGATATTTCTCGAGAATCTCCAGCAAACACTTTGATACCTGATTTGTGGTAACTTTAAGCAGAGAATCCAGTCATGCCATGCCAGACTTTTGACCCACAGAACTGCAGCGATAAAACTGGATGCTGTTTGAAGTAGCTAAAATTGCGATAATGGAAAACAGAAACAGTGTTTTAGTTTTTAATTTGATAATATAGCATTTGTATTTTTCCAACCTTACTTCATGTAATTTTGCTATGTTACCATTGTGTTTTCATATGATCTTTTACAAGTTTCAATGAGGTTTGCTCTTATGATCAGTTTCTTTAAGTGAAATTATTGGGTATGAGTATATCCATAAAAATTTTAAGGTTTTCTATTCAAATTTCAACTACTTGTGAAGAAAAATGTTCTCACCGTTTAGATCTCTGTTGGAAGAATTTGAACATGTTCATTTCTGTTTTCTACTTGTCAACAGTGTGACAATGTTTTTTTTCAATCTTATAGCTGAAAAATAGTGTTTCTCTTTCTTGGCTTACATTTCTTTGATTGTTAAAAATATATTTCATACATATATTAGCTATTTAACTTCTTATGTTGTATCTTGCAGATTTATTTCAGCTGTTCATTTTTGTACTTGTGTGATTAATTTAAATGTATCTGTAAAGTTGTTTATTCCTTCAGAGTAATATTTACCTTTCCTCTGCCACATGTGCTGGAAATGTTCCAGTGTGTCATTTGCCTTTGACATTTTCTGGTATTTCCTCTTAAATCATAGGAACATTTTAAACAATTTCTAGTTGGAAAATTATATTAATTTTCTCTATAAAGTTTTCACTTTTGCAGCTCTTCCTACTTCTAATTTAACTTTAAAAAAATTTTTCTACCTGATAATGTATCTCAGTATTTCAATGTACATAATAAAACCAACTGCAGAGGAAAGTAGATGTGTACCTAAGAGTTACAATAACTATTATATCGCTCCTGAAAGTGTAAGTGAGTGCAGAGTGGGGGGCCCCCAAAAGAGCAGAGTTTAGTCCCCATAAACCTTAACTGGGGGAAAGGGAGGAGTGGATGATATGGCATTTAAGATACTTTGTATAATGATGGCAAGTTAATAGCCATGCTGCTGTCCCAGGTAAAAGGTGTACGTGATCTTAAGAGTGTGTAGTGACTTGTGACACAGCCAGGGGAGGTGGATGCCCCTGTGTCATGGGGCACTTTTGCCCTGACTCAAGATGGCAGCCGAAAGAGGGTAGAAGATACAGAGGAACTGGCAAAAGCAGCACATTACAGGAAGTCACATAGGAAGTTCCAGGCCGAGCATTTAAAATAAGTGCGGTCTGAGAGAGGAGGAGGAAGCAGTCATGCAGTTTGAAACAGTGTAGAGAAGGGGTAAGGTCTGCCATGAGGTCTGGTTTGTAAGGTGATGACATGAGGTTTGGAGTCAGAGCACACCCCGAGGTCTGGAGTAAGAAAAAGGAGGCCTGCTGGGAAGCTGGCATGGAGAAGATGGCGGCCGAGCTGATGGAGCTGTGCAGGGACCTGCCCAGCCACCTGGACTTGTGAGAGATGCTTAGGGCTGAACTGTGATTGGGAATGCCGATCTGCAGACTTCTGCTTCCCTGAAAGACAGTACCTCTGACTGGCATATTCTGAAACTGACCTGGTTTGTCAAAGGGAGGCAGGACTTATGTGTTTTGGGGTACTTTAAAGGGAGTGGGACTTAATGGCAGAAATCCACCATTATTCTAAATCTGTATAACCTTTAAATAAACAACCCCTTTCCTTTTTCACCAAACTCTTGCACTGGGAGTCACGCTTCTTAGTGGTGGGCAATCAGACCCCACAGCTGTTCTAGAATAGCATTGGCGGGGTTCTGTAAAAACAGGAGATAAGTATTTTTAAACTGATAAGTGTTTCCATTTTTATAATCTTGTTATGCATGCAAGAGTAACTTTGGGGTTGCTGGAAGTCTTTTTTTTTTTTTTTTTTTTTTTTAAGACAGCATTTTTATCACAGAAGCAAACTAGTTGACTGACGGGGCTTCTTACAGAATCAAGAAATATTTTAGAAATATGTGTTGTTTACAAAGATACCTGAGGACATTTTTCATTGCCTTTTAGACAAACAGGAAGGGAAAGAGAAAAGCATGACTTGAAAGAGAATCATCTATTGGTTGCCTCCTGTTTGTACCCAGACAGGGGACCAAACCCACAATCTTGGTATGTGTCCTGACCAGGAACTGAAACTGCAACCTTTCAGTTACAGGACAACACTCCAACTAACTGAGCCACAGCAGCCAGGGCTAGAAATATGCATTTAACATTAAATTAGCTTGCTATGCAAAATACAATTATTGCCGGTTTCTCTTATGATGCTCTCTTCCAAAATTACTATTTGAATCCAGTAACACATAAAAAAGATAAAATATCACAACAAATCAGGTCTACTTTAGAAATGTAAGGTTTAGCATCTGGTAGGATAAGCACACCTCATTACACTTGCAGAACTAAGAGGGAAAAGTATACATTAAATATAAATTTGATGACGTTTGCCTACCATTTATGATAAAAAATTCTTAGCTAGCTAGGAAAAGAAGGGAATACTTTCAATTTGAAAAGTATATATCTACAAAATTCCTGTAGAAAACACCAAACTTAGTAGTTACATAAAAAAAAATTCTCCTCTAAAACTGGGAACCACACCAAGAGGCCCTCACCTGCCATTTGCATCCAGCACTGATTGGTGACCAGAGCCAGCTCTAGGTAAGAAGAGCTGCACAAAGGGGTGGGAGGAACAACTGTTATCATCATGGTTCACAGATGGATGTGACCATGTAAGTAAAAAGTTCAAAATCATCTATATATAAATTATGAAAACTAAAAGCACCTTTAGCAGATAAATATAAATCATTTTATATTTATATTCCAGCTATAAATATGTAGAATATAAAGTTCTAAAATAACATTTATAATAGTATTTATAATGAAATTTGGTAGATCTACAAGAGCTCTTGTAGAACATGAAATATGTTCTATAAAACATATTGAGAAAAATTAAAGATTATATAAAAAATGTCAGAATACATCATTTTCATGGATTGCCAGCTCAATATCGAAAAGGTGTCAATATGCACTTTGTAACTGAATCCCTAGCTTCAATATAATCATGATAAAATTTTTATAAGGTTTTTGTTTTGAAATTATCAAGGTGATTCTAAAATTTGGAATTTACATTTGTCTTTTTATATAGAAATAAAAAGCACAAATAAAATCATGAAGAAAAAGTGAAGGATATGTACTGTCAGCTATTAAAGCTCATACAAAGCTACAATGATGAATAACTGAGGTACAGCACAAAATTCGACAAATAGTCAATGAATCAGAAGTGGATCTAAACTTAAATTGTCTCTTGGTTGAGAACAAGAGAGAGAAAGATGGTCTGTGTAATGAATGCTGCTATATCATTTGGATAGGCATATGCCAGAAAAGAAATCCTAATTCCTATCCTACACCATTAACTAAAATCAGTTTTAGATGGAAATGTAAAGTTAAAAGGCAAAATATTAAGGATTTTAGAAAAACAACATATGCTATCAGAAACAGCATGAAACATAAAGAAAAAATGATAATTTAGACTATAATAAAATAACAAATTTTTATTTACCAAAACACTACTAGAAGAGTGAAACAACATGTCACAGAGTCATGAAAAATATTTGTGATACATATGTTGATAACTCTTACAAAGAAAACACAAAGAACTCTCATAAATCAATGAAAAAGGTATAAATGCATTGGATTTTGCCTATTCAGATTTAAAAGACTTGAATATCATTCCATAAAGGACAACATCCAAATGGCAAATAAACATGGTAAGATGCCTGAATGTCACTTGTCATCTGGGCAGTGCACATAAATCACAATTGAAGTGCATCTATCTGAACAACAAATACAGTTTGATTATTTTTATTTTTTAATTTTTTTATTGTATTGTCTCTATTACCATTTAATCCCCTTATACCCCCCTCCCCCTGCAATTACCACACTGTTGTCCGTGTCCATGAATTCTTTTTCCTTTTTGGCTCCATCCCTCCATCACCTAACCTCCTCCCTTTAGCTATTATCCTGCTCTCCATCTATGAGTCTGTGTCTATTTTGTTTGTTAATTTAGTTTGTTCATTGAACAAATACATTTTTAGAGTTAAAAAATTTGTTGTTATTGATCCAAGCAGAAGAACTGCCACTTATAGAATTAACTGCTGTGCTTTCTAAAAACATTTTATTAATTTTCAAGGTTTGTTTACATATTATAGCTTCCCAAATTCATGGCAATAACTTTGTTGTAAGATGTTGTTAAAAAAGATCTAATTTGGGGGTATGGCTGTTAAATGTCAGTGATAATCTTGGTTTATTCCCTATAATCATTGTGTCAATGATTAGTAAATATAGTCACTCTATTTAGAACACTTTTTCCATAATTAGTATGTAATTTGATTCTTGATTTTTATAGAACATGCAAATGTTTATATTGATGTATTGTATTCTGTTTTCAATAAAAAGTAGTTCTTCAATAAAACAAAATTCACCACATTTAGATATATTTATAAATGTATCAGAATGGTTAAAACTTAAAAAGCCAGAAAAATACCATAATTCTTGGTGAGGGTATGGAGTAATCAGCTCTTTTCATATACTGCTAAGTGGAATTTAAATTGGTATGGCTACTTGGAAAATAAATTCATAGTATTTGTAAAACTAAGTGTATACAACCCCATGACTCAGTAATTTTGATCCTAATAATAAACCAAAGAACAGCACTATTTGCTATATCCCAAAACTAGAACAATTCACAAGTTCATCAAAAGTAGGGTGAATATATTGTGGTACATGAATATGGTAAAATACTATACAGCAAAGAAATATTACAAAGATAATTTTAGTGACAAAAGTCAGAGACAAAAAAGTGACTACAATCTGTGTACAGTCAAAAATAGTAAAATATAAATAAAAGAAGGCAAACTAATAAATAGCATTAAAAGTTAAGATAGTGATCACCAACTCTGGGAGGGGACATGAGGTATAATTCCTAGGTGCTGGTAATATTATATTTCTTGATAAAGGTTTTTAGATATGTTCCCTTGGTGAAAATTCACTGAGATATACCTTTTTTTGTATTCTTCAATAGAAAATATTCTTAAAAATTAGTTTTTCATCTCTAAGATGTCAGTAGAGTAGGTGGAAGCTACACTAACCCCCTTTCATGGCCAAACTAGAATTACAACTAAATTATAGAAAAATCATTCTGAATAACCAACTGAACCCTAGCTGGAAAGAAAGAACCTTTACAACCAAGAACTTATGGAAAAAACACCATAACCATGATATGGCCAGTAGGGAGTGCAGGGGCATGAGAGGGCTGTCTGGGCTCCAATGGGTGACAGCTGTAATAATGGAGGGCATATTTCAGCTGCCAGAGGGTTACCCCTGAGAAGTATCAGGTCTAAACTCAAAGCTGCTCTCCCCAGCCTACAGCACCATAACTGGGAAAGGAACACAGATAATTTGGTTGTGGAAAAGCATTGGAGTTTCTGTCTGCCAGGGAGAGCTAGCTAGAGATGTAGAAAGCCTCTTAAAGGGCCAACACACAAAATTTCATTTGTAGCCACTTATCCTGGGGTGCGTCAGGGGAGGACAAAGTGAACTAGAGATGCTTGAGGAGAGTCTAGAGTTGGTGGCCCTGGGGAGAGAGCTGAAGAAACAGCCACAGGATACCTATGCTGAGTCATTCCCCATACTGCAGAGGTTATCTTTCTCCAGAAGAGCATTCCCTTCTGAGCAACATCAGCTGGAGGAAGCAATAGCCCCACTCACAGAAATCACCCTTGCCGCACAATGTGGACCTTAAGCCAGACTGTGGAGTACAGCTAGAGGCCATTTCAGTGATTAAGCCTAACAGCAAAGATGGACCTCTGGGAACTCTGAGACTAGAGCTGACCCTCTTTCGGGCCCAGTGCTGGTAAAAGCTGGTCTTAGTGTCCAGCCTGGTTATTTCTGCACATACCCAGGCCCATAAGAAGACTAGGGTTAGAAAGAATGCAATATCTGAAATAAACAATATATAGGAAAAAATAAACAGTAGATTAGATGAAACAGAGAATTGACTCAGAGATTTAGAAGACATGGTAGGAAAAAAAAAACAACAACACCCAAGCAAAGCAGCAAAAACTAAAATAGAACTTAAAAAAATTAAGACAGTTTAAGAAACCTTTGAGACAATATTAAGCATAACAACATTTGCATCATGGGAATACCAGAAGGAGAAGTGAATGATCAAGAGATGGATAACCTATTTGGAGAAATAATGACTGGAAACTTTCCTAATCTGGTAAAGGAAAAAGGACATACAAGTCCAGGAAGCTCAGAGAGTCCAAAACAAGTTAGACCCAAAAAGGCCTACACCAAGACACATCATAATTAAAATGGAAAGGCTTAAAGACAAGGAGAGAATATAAAAAGCTGCAAGAGAAAAGCAAGAAGTTACCTCCCAGGGAGCTCCCATTAGACTGTCAGCAGATTTCTCACCAGACACATTTCAGGCCAGAAGG
Source organism: Tonatia bakeri (assembly GCA_004024845.1). Lineage (NCBI taxonomy): Eukaryota > Metazoa > Chordata > Mammalia > Chiroptera > Phyllostomidae > Tonatia > Tonatia bakeri. The sequence goes on along the minus strand of PVIA01004841.1, from coordinate 105,631 downwards.
AATTGGCATGAAATAACCCAGGTGATGAAAAGTAAGGATCTACAACCAAGGCTACTTAAACCAGTAGGGCTATCATTTAAAATGGAAGGAGATATGCAGGGTTTCCCAGACAAGAAAAAGCAAAAGGGTTTGTTAACACCAAACAAGTATTGCAAAAAATGTTAAAGGACTTGCTTTAAGAAGCAGCAGCAGGAGGAGGAGGGGAAGAAGCATCAGCAGCAGCAGAGGAAAATAGGTAACAAATAAAATGGTAATAAATATGTATCTATCAGTGATTACTTTAAATGTAAATGGCTTAAATGTTCCAATCAAAAGACATAGGGTAGCTGAATGGATAAAAAGAAAGACCCATATAAATGCTGGTTCCAAGAGACCCACCTCAGAATAAAAGATACACACAGACTAAAAGTAGAGGGGTGGAAAAAGATATTTCATGCAAATGGAAAAGGAAAAAAAGCTGAGTAGCAATATCTGTATCTGAGAAAACAGACTTTAAAACCAAGAATATAGTAACAGACAGAAAAGGATACTAAAAATGATAAACAATCCAACAAGAGGATATAATCCTAGTCAACATTTATGTACCCAACATAGGAGCACCTAAACATGTGAAACAAATCTTGATGGACGTAAAGGGAGAGATTGACAGAAATACAGTCATAACAGGGAGTTTTAACACTCCATTGACTTCAATTGATTGATCTTCCAGACAGAAAATTAACAAGGAGATAACAATCTTAAAGAACACACTAGATCAAATGGATTTAATTGATATCTTCAGATCATTTCATCCCCAAGCAACAGAATATACATTATTTTCAAGTGCACATGGAACATTTTCAAAGATAGGCCACAAATAGGACACAAAACAATTCTCAATAAATTTAAGATTTAAGTCATATCAAGTATCTTCTCTGACCATAATGGTATGAATCTAAAAAATCAATCTCAAAAAGAAAACTGAAAAATACAAAAAGACATGGAAGTTAAAATAGCATGTTAAACAATGAATGGGTCAACAATGAGATCAAGGAAGAAATCAAAATATATTGGCTTGACCAAAGAGTTCCCATGGCTTTTTTTAAAAAACAAAATACCTAGGGATAAATTTAAACATGATTGTAACAGACTTGTACTTGGAAAATTATAAGATACTGAAGAAAGAAATTAAAGAAGATACAAATACGTAGAAGCACATAACTTGTTCATGGATAGGAAGAATTAACATTAAAATGTCCATACTACCCAAAGCAATCCACAGATTCAACGTAACTTCTATCAAGATACCAACAACACATTTCACAGAATGAGAACAAATATTTCAAAAATGTATATGGAAACAGAAAAGGCCTTGCATAGCAACTGCAATACCAAGAAAGAAAAATAAAGGTGGAGGAATCACACTACCTATTATCAAACTATACTATAAGACCATAATCATCAAAACAGCATGGTACTGGCATAAAAATAGACATATAGATCAATGGAATGGAATAAGAGCGCAGAAATAAACCCACATCTTTAGAGTCAATTAGTACTTGACAGAGGAAGCAAACACATACAATGGGCTAATGATAGTTTATTCCACTGTTCTTATGGGAAAATTGGATAGATATGTGCAGAAAAATGAAACTAGACCATCTGCCTACAACACATGTAAGAATAAGTTCAAAATGGATTAAAGACTTAACTGTTACACCCCAAAACCATAAAAATGCTAGAACAAAACATAGGCAGTAATGGTGGACATTGCTCATAGCAATATTTTTTTCTGATAGATCTATTTCCTTATGCAAGGGAAACTAAAGAGAAAAATAAACTAATGGGATTACATCAAATCAAAAAGTTTTTACATAGCAAAAGACACCATCAACAAAATAAAAAGACAACCCACTGAATTGGAGAACATATTTATCAATACATCTGATAAGAACTTAATATCCAAAATTTATCAAAAACTTATAAAACTCAACACCAAATATATATATAAAATTAAAAGATGGGCAAAGGACCTGAATAGACACTTCTCCAAGGAGGATATACAGATGGCCAATAGACATATGAAAAGATGCTCAATGTCACTAATCATCAGAGAAATGCAAATTAAAGCCACAATGAGATGTCACCTCACACCTGTGAGAATGGCTATATCAGTAAATCAACAAACAAGTGCTGGTAAGGATATGAAGAAAGGGGAATCCTTCTGCACTGTTGGTGGGAATGCAGATGGGTGCAGCCACTGTGGAAAGCAGTATGGAGTTACCTCAAAAAGTAAAAAATAGCCCTGGCTGGTGTGGCTCAGAGGATTGAGCACTGGCCTGAAAACCAAAGGGTAACAGCCTTGATTCCCAGTCAGGGCATATACCTGGGTTGTGGGCCAGATTCCTGGTGGGGGGGGTGCATGAGAGGCAACCACACATTGATGTTTCTCTCTTTCTCTTTCCCTTTCCCTGTCTCTAAAAATAAATAAACAAAATATTTAAAAAATGAAAAATTGAAATGCCTTTGGACCCAGTGATTCCACTTCTTGGAATTTATCCAAAGAAACCACAAACACTAATTTGAAAGAACATAAGCATATCTATGTTCACTGCAGCATTATTTACAATCACAAGATCTGGAAGCAGCCCAAGTGTCCATCAGTAGATGAGTGGATATAACAACTACGGTACATATACACAATAGAATACTACTTGACCATACAAATGAAGAAAATTTTACCCTTTGAGACAGCATGGATGGACCTGGAGAATATTATGCTAAGTGAAATAGGCCAGTCAGAGCAAGACAAATACCATGTGATTTCACTCATATGTGAAATCTAATGAACAAACTGAATTAAGAAGCAAAATCAAGACAGACTCCTAGAGAACAGGCCGACAGCTCTGGAAGGGCTGGAGTGTGGATGCATAATGCAAAAAGGAAACAGGACTCATGGTCAATCATGTGGTGATTGCAGGGGGTAGGGAGATACAAGGGGGTCAAATGATAATGGGAAAAAACATAAAAAAAAAAACTATAAAAATATGGTTCTCAAGTAACTTAGTCCAAGAAAGATAGTGTCATAATAATATGATGCGTGCTTCAGATGTAACATTTACATAGGCATAATAAAAGGAATTTTCAATATTTATTCAAGAAAATAGTCTAAATGTATTGAGTGTATGACAAGGTGGGGACTTATGTGGTGTATTTGTGTGTGTGTTGGGGGTGGTGGTGAATAGCACAGTGGCCTTCACACTGGAATATTCAACCCTGTGGGCACATTGACACTCACCATCGTTATGGAACACCCCAGGGATGCCTAGAAATTGGTAACATTTTAGAGTAAGTGAAATTCTGATGTGATGCAATTGGCAGCATGATCCATTTAACATGCCTGGTCTACAGAAGCTTACAAAATCACTGAGCTGTTTTTGGTTATATATCAGAAAAGTAGGTACTTTTGTTTTTAAACTACTAATTAAATTTGAAGACACTTGGAATACTCTGTAAGTTTTATATTTTCTTATAAACTAAAAGAATGGAAAACCTAAAAGGAAATATGAATATTTTTTAGAAGAGTTTGGATTATGAAAATTGGCTTTTAGCTCTAGTCTTGTTAGAGGTGAGTAGAACTTACTGCATGTCAAAGGACTGATTTCCAATTAGATGATCTGTGGGTTAATTCCAGGGCTATTGTGCTGTGACAGATACAGCAAACATTATTTAACAAGGAAAGTGAGTTTTAACAGAGGCTCATATTTAGGAATTCACTGTAGGAGATAATGCCAAAATAATTAACACTCCTTTGAATGCTCATAATGCGAAAATTATGTTCAAAAGACTATTTAGCTGACATATCACTTTGAGATAAATAGATTTCTAATTCTAATTTGATTGACAATTTTAAAGCCAAATTAAAGATAATATAATGGAGCTATCCTATTTTTTAAAATTAAATCTTTATTGTACTTTTTCCATTACCATTTAGTCCCCTTAAGGTAACCTCCTCCCCTCAGCAATCACCACACTGTTGTCCATGTCCATGAGTCCTTTTTCCTCTTTGTTCAATCCTTCCTACCTCCCCTCCTCAACTAGCTGTCATCCTGCTCTCCATCTTGAGTCTGTTCCCATTTTCCTTGTTAGTTCAATTTATTCACTAGATTCCACATGTGAGTAAAATCATACAATATTTGTCTCCCTCTGACTGACTTATTTCACTTATCATAATGTTCTCCAGGTCCACTCACACTGTCACAAATGGTAAAATTTTCGTCTTTTTTATGGCCAAGTAGTATTCCCTTGTGTAAATGTCTCATAGTTGTTTTCTATATTTAAATGTCATCTGCTGCTCCTTGTTATACAGCCTAAAAATAGAATGCTATAAGGTCAAATTCCAACTATGCATGTGTACTTATGAATTTTTAGAAGGGGCAAAACTTCAAAAACGTGTGAGTCATATCAGAAAATGAAGTATTATCCATGCTATTTGTTTAATATTGCTTTGTTGCAAAAATGGCTTAAGGTTTATATTAGGAAAAAGTAAACATAGTAAAGGGAGTAAATGTGAGTTGGGGAAAGTTTATCTCATGTGTCATTTATATGATTTTTATTAAGAATTTCACATACATTTTAAAATTACATAGAGTTTTCATTTTTTTATGAATACCATATTAAGAAATTACAGAAGGCCTTAGACATTGATGACAACAAATATAATCTAGCATGTTAAGAGTATATATTTATACTTTGGAACCCAAATTTTTCTTATTTTTATACTCAAGCAGAATACTGAGATGGATAGAAATTTTTTATTTTTGCTTTATAATTGCTAGTCTGATGTTGTATTATAATTTCTTTAGCATAACACTGTTATAGATACATATATGAGATGCCACAATGGATTGCATGTGAGACATCAGGGTAGGAGAGGCTGGGCTGGTTGAGGCTTCCTATTTGCATGTCTGTCTCTATGATATTCCTGCTCAATATCTCAAGTAGTTTGTTTTAACTAGGAAGGCCTTTCCTATACTACATTTTAATCATGACTTTATTTAAAACATTTGGAATCTACAAGTCTCCAGTACACTATGCTTACCCAGTGTGTTTGGTGATGCTGCCCTCTGCCTGGCATAAGGGGCATTTGGCCAAGGGCTCTGCCAGTCTACCCACCACACTGTCCTGGCCCCAAGGGACTGGATGGAGCTCAATCACAGGTCATCCTGGGGCTTTTGAGCATCATGAAATAGGCACTCTCCCTTTCACAGTGGAGATGGATCTGGGAAGCTGTGGGGGCCACTGTAACCATCGCAGGGCCATGACCCATGGAAAAAAGGCGAAATTAAACCACTGATTGAAACAGAGAACTGTGGACGCTTTTCATGTCCTTCAAAGCCACACAGGAAGCCAGGCCTGTTCTGGATTTTTCGGCCTGTAAGCAAAGGAATTCCCATTTTACATAAGCATCCTAGGGAGGGTTTTCTTCTACCTTCAGAAGAAAATATCTGATCTTAATATAACATGTTCTTCTCTCCATTAATTAACCTATTCATTAATAAATGCTTATCAAATGTGTGCTATGTTAAAGGGGCTATTCTAATTTCTCACACTGTTCAGTGACCAAAAGAGACAAAGTACCATATCCTTGTGGAATTTATACTATAGTGGGGCAGGCAGGAAATAAACAATAAACACTATATTTAGTAAATATAATAATACAATAAAAAGTAGAGAGTGTCAAGGGAAAAAGGGAACTGAGGAAAAGAAGATTAGGAGTGCTGCGTGACTGTGGAGGGTGGCTAGTCAACAGGTAATTTTGTAGGACAGCCAATGGAATTATTATTTTTTATTTGAAGATGGTTTTAAAAATAATGTTTGTAAATATTTTCCTTGTATTTTATTTCTAAAGTCTTTCCCCAAACACCACATAGATTTTTTTATTCCCATGTTTTTCTGGTAATTCTACGTATGGCCTTCTAGGAAGTTTACCTTCTTGCACTCCGTGGAAAGGAGGCATTGACCTTTGCTGGAGAAGATCATGCAGCATCACCGTCTCCATGGAGGTGGTGTATTGCACTATTGTGCATGCCCAGACTGTGGGGCCTGGTACAGCAGCTCCAGGGACCTCGGTTGTGACCTCAGAGTGCCTTTCTTTAGCTTTGATGCTTTTCTGTTGCATCAAACTGCAGGCTTTAGGTAGGCTAATAGTGTTATTTGCTCATGGCCATTTGTTGGCTCTCCCTGAAACTGCCTGAAACCCTGGGTCATAACTCACAGCAAAGAAGGTAAAGAAGATGGCACTGGTGCTCTTAGGTCATGTTGATTTGATATTCTAAAGAGGCTAGCTAACACAGTGAAGTGTGCATGTGTGTGTTGGGGGAGGCGTGGTTAACAGCCTTGTGATGACTTTGACCAATGAGAAACCAGTAATGGGAATGTGTCTTGAATAAATACTGCCCTATTCCCTCCCTAACTGAATGTTCTGAGAAACAGCTTTTCCATGCCACTTTACTGCTTTATGTTGCTTTTTTACCTTATTGTCCCTTTCCTCCATCCTTATGTTCCTGAGATTACAGCTTCCAGTAAAATGTTAGCATGACACTTTTGCCTCAGACTCAGTTTTGGGGGGAACTTCAGTCAGCACGCTATTGCCTATGCGGCCTGTCCAGAAAGTATACAGCTATGTACTGTGAAAAACAGAGACAGAGACATTTACTGAAGAAGGTACAAAATATAAGAAACATCATACATAGGGCAATGATGCCTCAGTCCCCTTCAAAGGAGGCACCCTTGGGACCTCACACAGTTCTCTCAGAATCATTAGCAACTGTAGCACAATGTTCTTTATGTTCTGGTAGCAGAAGCCAAGGAACAAATTTTGCCATGCCACGTTTTATGCCAAGATCCTGAATCAAAAGCTCAGACACAATAGTTCTTAGAATCTCCAGATCGGCTTCTAGTTTTTGCATGTCAGTAGCCAATCTTTGTGGATTGCAGTCTGTACCTATTCCACATTCTTAGGTGTTCTGCTTGTTGCAGGTCTCCCAGAATGTGGATCACTTTCAACAGATTCTCACCCATCTTTGAAGTGTTTGTGCCACATTTTTATTTGCATTGCACTCATTGCATTGTCCCTGAAAGCCTTCTGAATCATCTCAAATGGTCTCTACAGAAGAACGTTCAAGCTTAATGCAAAATTTGATGCAGATTCATTCCTCTACTTGCTCAGTTATTTTGTATGCAACAGCCTCTTATAAAATAGAGAACAGAACAGTCCCATTCAAAATGTCTCTTTAATTTCTATAACTCATATTTTGCAGTTTTAAGCACTTTCACATCTATGGACAATAACTGGAATATAAGATTTCCTAAATACAAAGTATACTTTTTTTCTGAAGCGTGGCTCTGCACGAAGAATGGAAGGAAGCAAACCTAGTGTCAATGGCATTACTCTTTTCCCATGTTTTGGGCATTCCAACTTCAATGTTCCAGAAAGTAAAGGCAGCTATTGAATTAGGTTTTTGATGCTGCCATAGGAAAGTCATGGCAGTTTGGAAATCATATTCATTCTCTCCCATATAGCAGACCAGCCAAGGCACTTGTGCAGCGTGGGTCCCATGGAGTGAGGAAGTACAGAGGGACTAAGAAATATTCAGAGATGTGAAGTCCAGGTAGCTAACATTAGTAAACAGTAGAAATGAGTTATAAAAACAATAAGGGCCCAAAAGTAAGGGAAAAATAAACCAAACACCTAACTCGGTGTCATGGGATTTAAGAGCCTTAAAGACATATATGAAATTGTCATTGAGCAAGAAAGCAGGGCGTGGTATGAGCAAACACAGGAAACTGGGTTAGCTGCTTTTATGAGCTAGATTGGACTCTTCAGAGATGACAGTTATATCTATAACCAAGAAACATCCTTCCTTACTATTTATGTGTAAGTTATTATCAATTCTAAAATTTTCTTCTGTGTGTAATATATATGCAACTCACAGTTCTAGATTTTTTTATACCTACAGTTGAGGCATTTTTAAACCTCAGACTTATTTTCAACACTTCCCCCATCTTTCCCCTGCCTACTGTGTCTTCATTTTCTGAATTTAAAAATTATCTATATTCTATAGTTTTATACATAAGGTATAGGAGGATGGTAGTGATGGAGTTTCAATTAAGCACAGGGTTGCTCCTAGGATTTAGTCTAATGTTATCAATAAGTGATGGTGTCATCTGAGAATAAATTTTCTTGCATTTCTGGTTAACTTTGCTAATGAATTGTTTGAGGCTACGAAAAATGAGTTATTAGGGATTCCATGGGACCTTGAGAAAAATATTTTTGGCCTATGTAGCTGCCTAATTAAGCTATGACAATCAGTAGGTTATTATCCAGAGATTAAAAGTCAGTTTGTAGTCACCACAAAACACTTTCTTCTTGTCATACAAAAGTTATCAGTTAACATGGCCCCATGTGCTTAGGGATGTTCTAAAGAGGTAGACTATTAGAATGGGAACTCAAATTGGTTTTATTAAATGTAGGAATTATTGAGCATTTCAAGTTGAACTTGAGGTTTTTTTTGTGTGACTTTGGACTCAGAATAATGACTTTCCCTTTTTTCAAGAACAATATTTTAATAGCTCATTAAAAAAACAATTTCCAAAGTCTATTTTAAAAGCTATTTGAATCAGAGCCTCAAGTAGCTCTTTCAAAATACACTGTGATGAATAAAATATGATTGACAATTAGTTACATGTGGACTAAATTTTCCTTATAATACATACAGAATTAAAATTTCAGATTAAAATAAAAAGGAAAGCAAACTATGTTTATTCTATCCTCTTTAGCATTCATGTCAAGATTCAGACTATATCTGAAGCGTTCTTGGTTTATATCTTTAAAATTTGTACAGTGAATAAATTGCTTCGAGGAGTGGGTCATTGAGATGCAAGCAGCTGAGACTAGGTTAGTAGGTTTTTTACCAAGTACTCAACAAAGTTCAATGACTTTGATTTCAAATGATGTATCAGTTATCCACACTGAGCTTAATTTTCTAAGAAAAATTCTTTTGGCCTTGAAAAAAAAATCCTGAAACCCGAGAGAGACTTTCACACTGAGAAGGAATGCAGATAAATGGGAAGGCATGATGATATGGAAATTTTAATGATTAGAAATTAAAGAAAAATTAACCTAGCTTCTTTCTTTACTTTGCTTCTTCTCTATTCTTTAGACCACGTTGCTATTTTGGGTGACATTAGAATCAAAGGTGCAATATTTATAGAAGGATGTTACTCTAGTGATAAACATACTACAAAAAAGCCTTGGCAACAATTTGAGACACAGCAGGGGAGCTGCAACAGAGCTATTTATGTAATGTTTAAAATTATACAAAATTAAAAGAAAATTCCTGATGGCCTTCAAGCTTTATATAGTATAGTGTAGTAGAACTGTTCAGAATATTAGATTCTGATAATTTATTACATAGAATGGAGTACATGTTGACAAATAATATTTACTTATGGAAAGTGTTTTAGGACATTCTGATGTAATTCAACATCTACTGGCATTTTTCAATGGTTTCTAGTCCAAAAGTAGAGAACTGTAAAATGGAAATGATATATTTAAATAATAATTCAAAATACTAGACTTCTTGAGAACATCAGCAAGTACAGCTAAATTAAACAGTCTCGCAGGTGCACATACTCTTGCACTACATTTAATGTCCCAGGTCATTACTATAAAGCAAACCTGGATAAGAATGTCATTATGTAAAAATTAAACCATACTAGAACTAAATAAAAAAGAATGTGATTGTGTACCTTCTCCACATTCTCTTGTGTTGTGATAGCTTTACTGAGATATTATTTACATACCATGCAGTTCACCTATTTAAAGTGTAGAATTAAATAGTTTTTAGTATATTTACAATTGTCACCATGACCAATTTGTGTCTGTTTATTACCTTAAAAAGTAACCCCATACCATTTAATTATCATTTCTCATCCTATACCCTGCCCACCAGCCGTAAGCAACCTAATTTATGTACCCATAGATTTCCCTATCTTGAACATTAATATGAATTAATAATATAATATAGAGTCATCAGTAGCTGGCTTTTTTCACGTAACATAATGTTTTCAATGCTCATCCATATTGTTGCATGTATCAGTACTTTATTTCTTTTTATGATTGAATAATATTTCTTTTAAAATTTTTTCTCTTGTTCTTTTTTATAATTTATTGATTATGCTATTACAGTTGTCCCATTTTTTCTCCCTTTTATCCCCTTTCACCCTGTGCCTCACACCCTCCAGCATTCTCCCCCACTTAGTTCATGTCCATGGATTGTACATATAAATTATTTGGCTTCTCCATTTCCTACATTATTCTTAACATCCCCCTGTCATTTTATGCCTACCAGTCATTCTACTTATTCCCTATACCTTTTCCCCTCATTCTCCTTCTGCCCACTAATAACCCTCCTTGTGATCTCTATTTCTGTGATTCTGTTCCAGTTGTTTGCTTAGTTATTGTTTTTATTTTTTAGGTTCAGTTGTTGATAGTTTTGAGTGTGTTGTCATTTTACTGTTCATAGTTTTTGATCTTCTTTTTCTTAGATAAGTCCCTTCAACTTTTCATACAAAAAGGGCTTTGTGATGATGACGTCCTTTAATTTGACCTTATCTGGGAAGCACTTTATCCACCTTTCCATTCTAAATGATAGCTCTGCTGGATACAGTAATTTTAGATATAAGTCCTTGCCTTTTGTGACTTTGAATACTTCTTTCCAGCTCTTTCTTGCATGCAAGATTTCTTTTGAGAAATCAGCTGATAGTTTTATGGGAACTTTTTTGTAGGTAACTCTCTCTTTTCCTCTTTCTGCTTTTATGATGGTCACCTCATCTTTAATCTTGGATAACTTAATTATGATGTGCCTTGGGGTAGTTCCTCTTAGGTCCAATTTCTTTGGGAGTCTCTGGGCTTCTTGGACTTCCTGGAAGTTTATTTCCTTTGCTAGATTGGTGAAGTTTCATTATTTGTTAAATAAGTTTTCAATTTTGCTCCTTTTCTCCTGGCAACCCAGTGATTTGTATGTTGGAGCATTTAAAGTTGTACTGGAGGTTCCTAAGCCTCTCCTCCTTTTTTTTTTTTTTTTTTTTTTTTTTTTTTTTTTTTTTTTTTTTTTTTTTTTTTTTTTTTTTTTTTTTTTTTTTTTTTTTTTGAATTCTTATTTCTTCATTCTGTTCTGGGTTGGAGGTTTATTCTCTCCTTTTGCTCCAAATCATTGATTTGAGTCTCAGTTTCCCTCCCTTCACTGTTGGTTCCCTGTATATTTTCCTTTATTTCACTTTGTATAGCCTTCATTTCTTCCTTCATTTTGCAGCCAAACTCAATCATTCCTGTGAACATCCTGATTACCAGTGTTTTGAACTCTGCTCTGACAGTTTGGCTCTCTCTTTGTCACTTAGTTCTTTTTTCTGGAGTTTTGATCTGTTCTTTCATTTGGGCCATATTTCTTTGTCTCAGCATGCCTGTTACATTGTAAGGGTGAGAGCCTTAGGTATTCACCAGGGTAGGCAACCCACTTCCCTGTGCTGTGGTGCTGTCTGTGGGGGAGGGGTCAGAGAGGTAGCAATGCTGCTTGATCAGCTTTTGCCCAACTTTCAGTCACTTCCCTTGCTTCCCACAAGTAGATTGTGCCCTTACATGTATTTTCAGGCTGGTGGGTTTGTGTATATTCTAGGAACCCATGGGCCTCTCCAATGGACTCTCCTGTGAGACTGGGAGTTTCTCTCACTCTCACAACCCCCACAGAATTTTACAGCCCAAGGTTTTGAGTCTTTATATCCCTGTGCTGCAACCATGGGTTCTGTGGTCTGTCTCACTCCCTAATTGTTCCTTTCAGCTTCTCCAAGTGAGAATGTGGCAGCACCCCATATGCCAGCCCCCATCTCACTGCAAAGTCTGCCACCTCACCATGGGTCCTGTCTGCCTGTCTGCCCATCTCTACCCCTCCTACAGGTCTGGATGAATGCTTCTTTGTCTCCTTGGTTGTCAGAGGTCCATGTAGTTTGATTTCCTGGCAGTTCTGGTTGTTTTTTGAGGCCACAGCATCAGCAGAAATTTGAAACAGAGGATACGAAAACTCAAAGAAAGCTTTAAACAGACAGTGAAATTGAACTCTAATGGGGTCTAGTGGAGGAGGGAGTGGTGTGTGTGATTCTCCACTTGTTTTATTTTATTTTGTATTTTTCAGGACTTGCACTTTGTGTTATTTATTGGAAATTAGGCACTAAATGTACTTATTTCAATGTTCTTGTACCAATAAAGCAGTCGTAATAATATCAAAAAGCAATCATGTCTCATAAAATAGAATTATTATCCTTGAAAAACTGAGCAAACAATTGTATTTTAAAGATGTTTTTGTACATTTTGTGTCCTGAGTGGATATTTTTCCAGACCTACTGGCTTAATTTTCCATATAATGACTATATATTACATGTAAAACAATGTATATAAATATATAATATGTAATAATGACTACATATGTCTTAAGTGTTTGTTAAATTAACATATCACCTAATTTTTCATACCTACTTCCCAGAATTATGTTTTTGATTTTTAATAGTAAAGCAGAGTGGCAAACAGAATGGAATAACAACATATTTTCAGAACCTTCTGCAATGGAAACAACACAAACTTCTCCTGTATAAAATATATAATTCGTTACGGAAAGAAATGTTGGTTCCATACAGACACACACACACATACACACAATTTTAAATACAGTTTAGTGAAAACACAATCTATGATTACATGGAATGGAGAAAATTAAATTTATAAATCATTGAGTAAACTATTACTTTACAAACTCATCTCAGATATAGTAGTATAAGACTAAACTACATAATTCTAAGTTCTTGGTAATATTTACATATGTTATCTATCTATTGAGATAACTATGTATACACATATATACACACTACTCCACATTAAATCACATTTAATGTTGGCAACCATCCTATTTTTCCATTTCGCAGATTTTGAATGTGAATAAAAAACCTTCAGATAAGAACGTTGAAACTGAATGGATTGTGAGGACGGTCGCAAACAGTCAAGTTACTAAGATCATGCACTTGAATTGGGCAAATGTTATATGTGTAGAATATACCGAGGTAGAACTGCTTTAAAGAGTGAAATTAGAAGAAATTATAATATCTTACACTTAGGTTCTGTTTACCATTTACCAGGAACCATGGTAAATACTCTTCATGGTTTGTCTTATTAATTATTCATATTACAGAAAACAAAGCTTTGATCTTTTTCCTTCTTTGGGGCTGCTGCACACCAGCACTCTGATTTTTCTTTATTACTTTAAACTTTATTATTTCATTAGTTTTTGTATCATAAGATGAAAGCAAAACTTCCTAGGATAGTATGATGAACTTTAGAGAATTACAAATCCGGGCTTGAATCACTAACATTTGTTAGACCTTGAGACACAGGGTCCTCATCTGTAAAACAGGACTGCAAATAACTATTTGGCAGATATGTTGCAAGGCTAAGTAACCAATAAGCATTACTAAGAGCAGTGGGGATCGTGGTGGGTGCTCATTCATATGTAAAAATGATAACAATAGTTTTGAATGTATTCACACTACCCTTTTCGTGTCCTGTGTATGGAGGAAGGTGTGTATGTTTGTGTGTGCTTAAGTGAGATTACTTGACTTTGAAACTTCAGGTTATTCTTCAAAAATGGGATTTTAATGTCTAAAATTTTTTGTCAATCATGCTTTAGTAGGGTTTTGGTGTTGATTTTGTTTGTTTTTTAGCAGTGATGCATCTCTAAGGGAAGACTAATACAAAAAGTTTTTCACATTTGAAATTTTGTATGTGCTGTGGAAGTATATGCTTGGGAATAAAAGTAGAGCTGCTAAATAAATGAATAAACACATTCTCTCAGGTTATGCAGAAAGAGTAAAGAAAGACACACTTTCTAACAAGGGGACAGACCAACTCTCATACGTTGGGAATGACAGAGAACGTATTCTGCTCTCTTTTTCATAGGGTGAGTTCATATGCCAGTTCCCATTTGCTCACTTACTAAATAATATACTGTGTCCATAAAGAGGTTATCAGCAGAAAGGTAGAACAAGGTGAAATCACTGGCCTTCTTGAGTTGTCTGATATAATATGATGTGAAGCTGCACAAAATGGTGAAGTGATGCAGGAAGGGATGATTCTGAAGCCTGTCAACCTTCAGAAGGGCACATGCTTTCCCCATTTACAGAGAATGGGAAATTGGAGGAGTAACCTGTTACTGAACGTATTTCAGGGCCATGTGACCCATTAATTTTAAAGCTCTTTTATAGAAATTCCAGTGAAAAGAACTATTAACAACTGGGGGGAAGAAATAACATTTTAACTATTTTATTGAACATTTAGTTATGTAGCACTTACTGTACAACTGGTACTGTTTCAAGTCCTTCATGTGGATTAATTTGTTAAATAGAATAAATGCTATGTAGGAAATAATAATATAACCCCTATAAAGAAACTGAGTAACTGAGAGGCTGAGAAATGTGTCCGAGTTTACACAGCTAATAAGTGAAGGAGCCATGCTTCTTACCCAGAGAGGCCAGGGGCCAGAGTCTGGTTCTCACCCCCTACTTGTGCTAATGGCATTGGATTTTATCACCAGAACTACAAGAGGCAGCAAATGCTCAGGAAAAACTGGGATCAGTTGGTATCACTACTTTCACTAAATTTTGTGGGCCTAAACTTTGCCTTATGAAAGAAGACAGCAGTGCAACATATTCTCATCATACATTATTTGAGGCTTTTGACAATGACACTAAAAATTGCTTTGACAATGACACTAAAAATTGCTTTGAGAGGTTGATCCAAAGATTCATTTTGATGACAGTCTATTTAAATATTTAAACTAAAAGATTATCTTGGCTTAGATTAGAATGGGAACAAAGAATTCTGAAAAACAGATTTTTAGGCCTTTTATAGGAGGGAAATAGAGGATTTAGCAACAGATGGAATTACAAAAAGGACAGTTTACTTTGCTTTTTCCTGTGTCACCAGCTAGAAATTGCACCTGAGAATTTTACTGACATCCTTTACATATTTCTTCACTAGGATCTCATTAGATCATTATTAGGTCATTACTAGAATCTCAGACCCTTAACAATGCATTTGCCTATTTTCGCAACTCTACCAATTTTAAATGATTGCTACCTTTTGGGGAACAGAAAGATTTGTGTGATTAAATCAAGGGGTTAATTTCTTGATGCTTCAGTTTCCCTTCAATGGGAGTAGGGTATGTATCTTGATATGCTTCACAAAGCATTGGTTTACTTTCATTAAAATCACAATTAAATTTTCATATTTAATTGACACAAATAATCAATTCATTGGTTGATCTAGTACCAATCTACTGCTAATGGGGGAAAAGCTAGAACTGAAGTGAAAGAAAATCAATTTGAAATTAATTGCTGGAGATAGGTTTATGGTTCTTATTACTTTGCCTGAGAAATTTTTATTATTAAAAATAGAGTTTCAACTTTACAGAAGAAAATCTTACAAAATACAATTAAAGAAATATGGTACAATAGGTGACCAATGAAATAACCTGCTTTTTCCTAAAATACTTCACTGATTTTGAATGCATCACTATTTAATCTCATATGATGTATTTAGCTAATAAATATATTAAAACTTCTACAAATTTTACAAAGTAATATATACATCACATTTTGAATGTTACTTTATAATCCAATTCATCAGCTATGATAATGTTTCTCCATGCATCTAAGGATTTCTGAACACTCCTAATCAATGCTTTTTTAGTTTCTTTAAAACTTTTCATTTCCCCAGTATTAATTTCTGATCTATAGGCCTATAATTTTACTAAGGAAAGGCAATGAGCAAATACAATAGTATTATTTTTTGTGTAATGTCTGCTATCACCTTTTTGATGTTTTAATCCTAAAAAAGCAGTTAAGTTTGGAGGCAATGGGTAACACTAAAGGTAGTATTTTACCAGATCATTCATTGAAATTCTTGATGTTCATTGAGTATATGTGCACTGCTTTACTAAAAGTTCAGTAAGCATTTCTTCAACCCATACTGAGCAGTTGCTGTGCCAGACACTGGGGTTAATAGGAAAAGAAGACCCACTGTCAAGGTATGACAAAAGGGTGATGCCTTTTTTTGTGTGTTGATACTGATATACAATTTATTGTTGTAAAACAAAACCAGTTCTGTACATGGAAAACATGGATAAGTTTTTTCCTAAGCTACTTTATGCACTTTTACCCACTAAGACAGAGGTCCCCCAACCTTTTGGCACCAGGGACCAGTTTCACGGAAGACAACATAAAAAATTGTGGGGTGGGGGGCTGTAAGACAGGAGGTCGAGCTCAGGCAGTGATTCGAAAGAAGCTTCACTCACAACTCTGCTGCTTGCCTCCATCTGGGCAGCTGACTCCTAACAGGCCACGGACTGGTACCCACCCCCAGCCCAGGGGGTTAGGGAGCCCGGCTCTAAGATGATAGCTCAGTTTTAGGACAGAAATTCTAGAAGTCCATTTCAGATACTTTTTTTTCTTCTTAACATGACATATCGCAAGCTGTACTAGAGCTGAGGTTGTTTGCAAAGTAACCTATAGGAGTTTTTATTACATGTGTATTAAAGGCTACTGTTTATCAACTCAAAACCAAAGAAACATTAAACAATGTATAGTATTATTAAATTTTTATTACACTGGCTAAGAACTTGATTAACATGTGACTACACTATCAATACTTCAGTCTTAGCATATTTTATTTTATATGATACAAACTAAATCCCTCTTCCCATTACTACAACTATGTAGCTTCAAATATCAGAACACTTCCATTTCATTAGACAGACAACTACTTTTTTTATGCAGTCCACATTAAAATCAGAAAGTATATTTTGAAAAATCTTTCTGTATTTCTTTGAATGCTATTGATAAAGGAAACGCTGTGACCTGCCATTTCAATACTTTAGTGAGGCTTCTACGCATTATAAAGTACCAGGTAATTGTATAACGGCTTATTTTTAGAACTCTTTATAAAAATCTAATTATTTAGATGTCAATTCTGATCATATTAATGTTGTTCTTTCCCTAACAGGGTTATAAGCTTGTGTAAAACAGAGACTGTGTTCAACTCCTATTCCCCATTGAGAAAAATATAAGGGCAAGAAAAGAGCTGTTATTAGCTGCTTTGAACAACAATCTGACTATTATCTTTTCTTTGAAAATGACCTGCTTCTCCTAAAGTGTTTGGGTCTTAGCAGCTTTGTTTCTTGGATAGTACAGTTACCTCTGGTGACAACTGATGCATCCAGAGAAGGTGGTATAAACCAAACTGGGCTAATCAGCATTCTTCTCAAGGACATTTGTTGGGATAAATAAAGGATCAGCCTCTTTTTAGACCACAGGAATGGTTGCACAATGAACTCAGGTAATAATGACAACCATTCATAGCAGCCCAGTGACTTTATATATTGATTAGTTAATTTTTGTCTTGAAAATCAGAAAGAAAAGAAAATTTATATAGAAAGAAAGAAAAGAAAGATTCCAGATGTTCTAAAACTGGAGCTGCTTTTTTTCCCCTCATGAATTAGTATTTTTTAATTATATTAAAAATGAAAATAGGTTTATTTTTCAATTATAGCTATAATAAAAAACATACCATTTTTAATATAAATGTCATTATAAAAATCCAGCTAACACAGTAAAGCATGTATTATTAAAAAATGTTGAAAACCACCTGTAATCATACAATATAGAAATACCATGTATATATTTCTCCTAACACACATATATTTTAAATGAAAGTGGGATTGTGTACTATATGGTTTTTGTGTAAGTTGACGTTTTTCCTTTATACTACCAAGGGAGCATACTTTTTAGGCCAGCAAATAGAAATCTTCATCATTGTTTTGATGCCTAAATAACATTTCATTATGCAGATAATAGGGTAATATATTTCTTAAACTCTAATTCTGCGTATTCAAATAGTTTTAAAAAAATTTAAAGATTATTTTTAGAGCATTTTGAGGTTTATGACAAAATTGAGAGGGAGGTACAGAGATTTCCAATAGACCACCTATCCCAAAACATGTGTAGGTTCTCCGTTATCAAATCACAGAACAGTACATTTTTTTTATCAAGGATTAATCTACACTGATACATCACAGTCAACTAAGTTAGTTTACCTGATGTTGTATATTCTATACATAATGACATATACCCATCATACAAATATCAGAGTTGTTTTACTGCTCTAAAACTCCTCCGTACTCTGTCTTATAGTCCTCGCCTCTCCTTCCAGGGCAGCCACTGATCTTTTTATGTTGCCATAGTTTTGCCTTTTCTAAAATGTCTTATAGTTGGAAAAGTACAGTTTAGCCTTTTCAGATTGCCTTCTTTTACCTAGTAATATGCATTTAGGTTTCCTTCATGTATTTTCATGGCTTGATAGCTCATTTCTTTTTAGCATTCCATTGTTTGAAGGTCTATCAGTGTGTTTATCCATTCCTTTACTGAAGGGCATCTTAGTTGCTTCCAAGTTTTGGCAATTACGAATAAAGCTGCAATACAGCTCTGTGTGCACGTTTTTGTGTGGATGTAAGTTTTGAAATTCTTTGGGTAGAATTTTCTTTTGAAATAAGTAATGCTTGAAATCAAGTTCATAAATTCAGTTTTTACACTGATTTCTACTCTTGATTTTGAGAATAGAAGCTGGAAAAACTATTCAAAGAATATTGTTGGCCCTCTGATCTCTTTTTGTCAGAGTCAGAGCAAGGATGCAGGAAATATTCTGAAATTTGCCATGTTTCGGTTAAATTTTAGAAAAACTTATATTTGCCATAACATTTGAGTGTGATTTACTTCAAACATTTGAGTCTCTTGATCTTTCAGGTATTTTATATCCTCTTTTCCTCTTTTGAACTTGGTTTCTAAGCATCTGTGTCTTAGTGCCTTAAACTCTGAGAGCAAAGTCTAACTTAGAAAATTGATTTCCATTTGGTTTATTGAGAGACCAGTTAGAAATTAATGAGAAATTGTCAAATCCTTTTGACTTTCAATGGACAGAACCTCTGAAAGTATTGTTTTTACTGACTAAACTCTGCTAGGTATTTTAGGAACAGGATGCTCTGATGATATTTGTCTGCAGTGACTTCCTGTTTACTCTGTCACAGTAATATCTGAGCAAGTCGGATTGCAGTGAGAACACATTCCAGGCTGTGTGATGGAACAGCTTCTTTCACATTTTCATACTCTTGCCAATAGTGAGATGGATGTCATGTTCACCACTCAGCGTTTGAGCCATGACACAGTGTACAAAACAGGCATCGGACTGGCCACCTGAGCTTTCATGTGAGATGCAATGACCTTTTCCTTATTGCTATGTAATCATATTGAGTATGCTAGGAAGTCTGTTTTTTGTCCACCTGAGTTGCTTTTCCTTTCCTAGCACTTTTTATTATTCTTTAAAAAATATAATGTTATGGTAGATAGTTGGTCATATATCATAAAATAACTAAATTTACCTAGTGAAAATTGCAACCACTCAGAACAAAATTACCATGTTGGCTGAGAAAATATGGCCCTCAGGCTACAGAAAAAATACATATTTTATAAAGTTTTGAGTATATGAACTTTTCTGAATGCAAAAAAAGTAGGCATATATATGTTGATGAAAGCTATCTGAATGTATATTATTTTACATTACTTCATAGAGTTTTGCAAGAAGGCTAGATATTCATTAGTTAGGATTTTAGACAAACTCCTGCTCTTATCACCAACCTTGAAAAAGCTTCTACCTTCAGTATTAAAAGCGTTTAGCCCCCATGCTAAAGTACAGCTGCCACAAAGAGGCATTAGACACTTTCTATTAGTAATTTACTCTCCAGAGAAAATCAGACCAATATATCATTTTATGAGAGAAGGTTTTCATAGAAAGGGAATACAGGCCATAAGGACCCCGAGCTCCCATCAAGGGAAAGATGCCAATAAATTGGAGGCAGGGCTTGAGGGGTAAATTGGAGAAAGAAAAGTGGAAGAACGTTTCTATAAAAATAAATGTACTTATTACCCTTTCCCTGAAACAGACTCTGAGACAAAGATTCACGTGCCAGTAGTTGATGTGGAAAGCAGTAATTTGTGAGGCACTGGAAGGAAATTGAGGAGAGAGAGAGGAAAGAGAGGGTATACCTTAGGGTAACAGAGAATGAGACTAAAGCTTCCTTGAAGGTACTGTATTTGAGAACTAATCATCAGTAACAGGAGTGAAGAAGAATAGAAGTGAAAAGGGAAAGGAGGCAAAAACATAAGAACTGATTATTAAGTTGGGCGAATAGCTGGGGCTCAGTATCTCAGGACCTTCAGAGGAGACTTCTCAGATGCAATTCAGAACTGTCCCCGTGTCTCTGTCAGAGAACAAAAGGAAAAGCATCAATCCATTTACCTAAAATACACAATATAGTGTGGGGGAAAAATAAATCTCAGTTTTGGAGTCAAGGGGACCTGGGTTTATATCTTGATACTGCCTGCCTCCTAGCTATGTGGAATAGTTAAAAAAAAAACAAACAAACAAACAAACAAACAAAAAACCTCCCTGAGAGTTTTAGCTTATACATGTGAAATAGGGGATAGTACTACATATTTTTTCTAGTAAAAATCTAGATAATTACTTCGGAGTTTCCAATGATAAGTTTTGCCTAAAAATAGCAAAAGTAATTCATTTTGAGATTCAAACTTTTCTCTTGTGATTCAATTATTGATCATAACTATTAAGTTTATTACTCTTTTAATCTTATGTTTTTTAGATGGAAGCAGGAATATAAAGGAAAGCATTGAAAAATGAACTAAGTGATTATATTTCATTAACTGCAATTGTTAGAAATGGATTTATGAAACTTTGTCATTTTTTCCATGTACACTGAATGGCAAATATAAGCTTAAACAGAATTTTATTAATTCTTTAAGTATACCTGAGTGAATTAATTTTTGAAAGAGCCAAATGTAGTGTTAAATATAGATAAATTAATGCATTTATAGATTTTATAAAGAAAATATAGCTAAGAGACCACGCACTTGGAGATTTGCTCTACAATATGCTTTTCATTTATTCCTGATGTTTGCATTCAAGATAAATGAAACCATGTGACTTTTCAGCAGGCTCCTCAGAGCCTGTGAATCATGATGAGTCACTTTCTATGAGTTTGCGAAATGCTTTCCACTTCCTGGGATATAGAACATAAAAATGGCCCAAACTATAACATGTGTACAGCCTTGATATAGACCTAAGACATCAAAAATCAACTTTGATATTTAAAAAATGTAGATCTTTAATCACTAAATTATAATGAAACACACTTTCAGCAATGGAGTTCTTTAAATTGCTATTCTTCTAGCCTGGTTCTTTTAAATATGAAGGATTTCAGTTAAATGTAAATAGCTGTTCATCTATTTTATAAGAACTTAATGGCAAAGGAGAGAGGTGAGAACAAAATTCTGTGACTGTCAAATCTTAGATATAATTCCTGCCTTTTCCTCAGGCCTTTCTAAAGAGGAAAAGTCCACTCCCAAAGGACATATCACCTTTGCTCCACTGTCTCACTTATTGGGGAGATTTTGTAATATCACAAAGAGCTTTTCTCCTGGGGGAAAGCAGCTGTTCTGGGTGCTTGCCAACTGAAGTGATGGTCTAATAAAATCTGTCAACACAAAAAACACACCACACCCTAATACTCATATTGTGGCTTCTCTTTTCCCTTTCAGCATACCCCTCAGGACACTGCCATATAGAAGGCCAAGAAGAGTGACATATGTGTGAGCACATGGCACTGCCCTCCTGGGATAACGTACATGAAAGCATATGGCACTGCCTCTTGCTTGTCGGCAAACACCGGAAGAACCTTGCCATGGCTACCTTGTTGATTTTCCACATGGTTCCAAGTTATCTCTGCAAGTGGATGATTTGCATTCACTTACCTCCAAAATGCTTTCTAGATATAAAGAAATGTCTTGGCTCTACACAATTCAGTAGATAGCCAACCAAATATATGTGTTCCTAAAGAAGTGGATGACTGCAATCATATATATGTATGCATACCTGTATTCATAGGAGAGGAGACCCCTCCAAAAAACTGGAATTGTCTTTTGGAGGGTGGGCTCCTTATAGTGCAGGCTTCCCTTGTTAAGTGAGTGCTTTAGGAACCCATCTGTATCCGTGTAGCAACTGGTGGTGTTGTGAGAGGCTGCATTTGGCTTTAGTGAATTTTTTGGGGAAGACTCCTTCAACATGTTTGCCTGTTTCATGATGAGTGAGTTACGAGCACACCTGCCAAGACCACACTGAGTGTTCAGCAGTTTTTGATCAAAAACAGCATGAACCCCATGCCCCATCCTACCTATTCACCTGATCTGCCGCAAGTGACTTTTTTTGTTTCTCCATATGAAAAAAGGGAGATGTTTTGTTGATGTGGAAGAGGTGAAACAAAACCCAGCAGAAACACTAAAAGTCATCAAAATCAATGAGTTCAAAAATTGTTTTGAGCAGTCTTGCTCAAATAGGTTTGTTGATCAAATGTGGAATATTTTGAAGGTTACTGAAGTTTAAATGTGTAAGAATAAACACACAATTTTTAATAAATAAATTCCAATTTTGGAGATATATACATACACACACACACATACCCCCCCCACACACACACCCATATATATGGCATGCACACAGCCCTGGTAGACAAATAATATTTACATTGTTTTTTCTTGTATTTCATTTTTAAGTGTTTTATTATGACACTGAAAAATAGTTTTCAGTTTGTTGCACTTCTTTTTTTTCATTTAAAAAAAATCCAGGTCTTTTCATTTGTTCTGGCTAATTTACTCTTACTGTATGTTTCTTATTTTAGTACAGAACTAATTCTTCCCAGAAGCCTAATATCTAAAGTTCAGAATATATGACTATTCTAGGGACTTCCATAAGTCTCTGTTCTTCCTTACCATTGTACTTACCATTACTTAAATACTGGACACTATTAACCATAACACATAAATATCGTGAGGGAGAGACCATGTTTATATTTTCCATGATTGTGTTTCTCCCAAGACTAGCAAGGGTCTAAGCAAGAGTTAGGTGGTTAGTAAATACTGGGTGAATGAAGGATTGCATTCATACAGGTAAAGGTTATAAAGACTGGGACAAACATAAGCATCACAGAGATAGAGAGGAAATTTTGCAGTAGAAAATCCAGTATCTTGTAACTGACTGGGTATGAGGATTAAGGAACATATACTAGAATCCACAAAACTCTGCACACATAGTTTATAGCAGCTTTATTCATAATTGCCAAAACTTGAAAGCAGCTGAGATACCCTTCAATAGGTGACTAGATAAACTGTGGTACGTCCAAGCATTAGAATATTATTTAGCGTCAAAAGATAAATGAGCTATCAAGCCATGAAAAGACATGGAGGAATCTTAAATGCATATTGCTAAGTGAAAGAAGTCCATCTGAAAAGGCTACACACTCTATTGTTGTAATGACATGGCATTCTGGGAGGAAAAAAAACATAGAAACTGTAAAAAGATCAGTGCTTCCCAGGATGAGGTGGGATTGGGGAGGAGGGATGAATAGGCAGAATTTTTAGGGCAGTGAAACTTCTCTGTATGATACCATAATGATGGATATATGTCATTATACATTTCTCCAAACCCACAGAATGTACAGAACCAGGACTGAACACTCAGGTAAACTGTCAATAACAGTATCTCAACATTGGTTCATCAATTGTAACAAAGGTATCATACCAAAGCAGGATGTTAACAATAGGGAAGAAGTCATGGGAGAATTCTCTACAATTTGCTCAATTGTCTATAAACTTAAAACTGCTCTTAAATTCTATTATTTAATTTAAAAAAATCCTCCAGAAAAGAACATAGTGGAATCAGAAAGGAATCTGAGTTTTCTAGCTTATAATAAGGGATGTTTGGTAGGGGTGAAGAGAGAAGAGAGTTTAGCAATTTTCTTTCTTCCTTTCTTCCTTCCTTTTTCTTTTCTTTACTTTTTTTTTTTTCTTTACTTTTTTTTTCTGGCTCCAGTGGCCAAATCTGGATACTTTTTTCTCCATTATTTGGAATAGGTGACATCATGTTGTTATAAGAAAAACAAAAATTTTGTGTCAGCTCCCATTCCCCACTGATCTGGTGATCTATGGTCCCTTGTTGACCTGACCCAATCCCAAGGTTATTCCAATCCATTATCTGAGGTTGATAAACCAACATCAACACCCTAATAACTGCACAGTTGAGACTTTCCACGGAGCCATTAATTTTCCTGTCTCTGGAAAATAGTGTCAACTTTATGGAGGTGTCCTAGAATGTTTCTCAGCATAGAAATCATATGATCATCTCAACAGATGCAAAAAAAAAGCAGTTGTCAAAAATTAACATATATCCATGGTAAAAATTATCAACAAATTGGTGAAAAAAAATGTACCTCAACATAATTAAGGCCATTCACAACAAGTCCACAGCTAACATTGTACTCTGTGGTGAAATGTTGAAAGCTTTTTCTCAAATAGTATCAGGAAATAGATAAGGGTGCCCACACTTACCACTCCTATGCAACACAATCCTAGAACTCCTAGCCAGAGCAGTCAAACAGAAAAATGAAATGAAATAAAAGGCATCAGAATTGGAAAGGAAGAAGAAAAATTGTCTCTATTCGCAGAAGACATTATTTTATTTAGAAAAAAACGTGAAGACTCCACACAAAAACTGTTAGATTAAATCAATAAATTCAGTAAAGTTGCAAGATAAAATATCAACATACAAGAATCAGTCTCATTACTGTATGCTAACAATGAACTACCTGAAAAAAGAGAAACAAATACACTTATAATAGTATCAAAAACCATAAATACTTGAATAATTTTAACCAAGAAGGGGAAACATTTCTACACTGAAAACTATGACATTTATGAAAGACACTGAAGACACAAATTAATGGATAGATATCCCATGTCCATAGTTTGAGACTTAATAATGTTAAAATATTCATACTACCCCAATTCATCTATTGATTCAATGCACTTTCTATTGAGATTCCAATGGCATTTTTAACAGAAATAGAAACAAATCTTAAAATTTGTGTGGAAGCACAAGAGACCTCAAGTAACCAAAGCAATCCTGAAAAAGAAGAAAGCTGGAGACAACACATGTCCTGATTTCAAACTATACTACAAACCTATAGGAATCAAAACAGTAGGGTACTGGCATAAAAGTTGCCATATATAGACAAAAGTAACAGAAGTGAGAGCCTGGAAGTAAACCCATGCATACTTGGACAACTAATATTAGACAAGGGATCCAAGAACACTCAATGGGGAAAAGAGCATCTTTTTAATAAATGGTGCTGGAAAAAATTGGATATCCACATCCAAAAGAATTACACTAGACCCTTATACCACTAAAAAAATTAACTCAAAATGATTAAAGACTTAAATTTAAGACCTGAAACACTGAAACTCATAGATGAAAACATAGGCAAAAAGCTTCTTGACATCAACCTTGGAAATGAGTTTTCTGTATACAACACCTAAAGCACAGGCAACAAAATAATAAAAATGTCAATCACATCAAATTAAAAAGCTTCTATACAGTAAGAGAAACAATCAACAAAATGAAAAAGCAAGCTGTGGAGTGAGAGGTTATTTGAAAACCACACACCAGATAAGGTGTTAGTATCCAAAATATATATGGAACTCAATAACAAAAAGAATAAGAACCTGACTAAAAAATGGGCAGAAGAACTGATTAGTCATTTTTCCAAAGACATAAAAATGGCCAACAGGTACATGATAAAATGTTCAATATCTCTAGTTATCAGGGAAATGTAAATAAAAATAATAGTGATGTACCACCTCACACCTTATAAAATAGTTATCTAAAATACAAGAAATAATAAATGCTGGTAAGGATATGGAGAAAGGGAACATTTGTACATTGTTGTTGGAAATGGAAACTGATACAGACTCTATGGAAAACAGTATGGAGGCATCTCAAAAAATTAAAAGAAAAACTACCATTTGATCCAACAATCCTATGTCTTGGGGGGTGGGGTATATACCTGAAGGAAACAAAATCCATACCCCAAACAGATATCTGCACCTGCATTTTCATTGTGCCACTTTTTATGACAGCTGAGAAATGGAAGAAACCCAAATGTCCATCACCAGATGAATGGATAAAGAAAATGTCACACACAACACAGGAATACTTATTTACCACAAAAAGGAAGTTCTCTCATTGTAAAAATATGAATGGACCTCAAGAGCATTATGTTACATGAAATAACTCAAGAGAGAGAAAGATAAATGCTGTGTAATTTCACTTATATGTGAAATCTAAAAAAACTAAACTCATAAACACAGAAATCAGAGGTTGTGGTAGGTTGGTCAAAATTGGATGAAGTTTGTCAAAAGGTACAAACTTTCTGATATAAGATAAATAAGTTCCAGGGAGGTAAAGTACAACATAATGACTATAGCCAATGATGCTTTTTTGTGTTCATATTTGAAAGTTGTTATGAGAGTAGATCTAAAAAGTTCTATTGTGATAAAAATTTAACTATGTAAGATGAAGGAAGTTAACTAAACTTATTGTGGTAACCAATTCAAGATATATACATATATCAAATCATTATATTGCACACCTTAAACTTGTATAACGTTATATGTCAAATATATATCAACAAAACTGGAAAAAATAAAGAAAGTCTTTAACTTTTATTCAATTGTTTAGATTCTGTGAACATAATGTAACCATCAATGTGCCTGGCTCAAACCATCATATCACTATTGTTTTGTTTTGGAACCATATGGTCTTTTTTACTCTTCTTTTGTTTTTGTCTGTTTTGGATCAGTTTAGTTTTCTAAAAAATGATTTAAAAAACCTTCATTTTAATATGAGAACATAACCATAGTGTACTTCTTTGTCCTCCTTTTATACTTCGTGCCATTTCTGTCATACACTTCATTTCTACATATTTATAAATCCAACAATATACTGTTATAATTTCTAATAAGTTTTTAATTTTAGAACAGTTCTAGAATTCCACAAGTATTGTGATAATAGAATAGGGTTTCTATATAACTCAAATCTAGTTCCCCCATTGTCAACATCTTATGTTAGTATGGCTCATTTGTCACAATAAGCATTACTTGGAAAGTTTCTAATGTTTTTATTATGATTAGAAGGAGGTAATGTGTTATCGGGAGACTTTCCCCGGAGATAAAGTGAACTCCTCATCACATCATGTCAAAAGTACATAGTATCAACATAACTTACTTCTGTTAATGTTAAACCTCAATCACCACAGGTGAGGTGTTTTATCCTGACAGATTTTTCCTGTGGGAAGCTACTTTTCTTTTTTTTACATACTGTACTCTTTAGAAGGAAGACGTTATGTACAGGTCAAACTAAAGAAATGGGGAGTTATCCTTCACCTCCTTGGTGGTGATTGTATAAAATTCTCCATAGGAAATTTATTCAATATTTGATATTTATTCAAATTATTTATATTATTATAGACTCATTGATACTTATTCCATACTTTGAGCTAGAATCTAATACTATTTCACTTATTTTGTTGATAAATTGTCCTGCCTTTGGACACTGATAGCTCTTGCAGTTGGCTCTGGTGTTTGTTTGACATAGTCCCATAACTGTGGTTCTGATTTCTGCTATTTATATTTTGGAAGGAGTACTTTTTAATATTTCTGACCCTCCAGGCTAATTTTGTGTATTTCCTACCCCACCCTAGAATCAGCTATTTCTCCAGTAAGTCCTGGCTTCTTTTATTAAGCAAAAGAATAGAGGTCAAGATTTGGGCACTGAGTGTGCTTTCTTTTTACTCGGGTGTCATTATTTCCAGGTCCTTTCAACTGACAGATGAAGCAGATAGGTGTATGTGTGTATACCAATCCACATATATGCATGTATAGATTGCCCCTTATATTCACCCAAGTCTCTTGATTCTGGATGGTAAAAACGTAAATGATACATAAATATCCCCTGGGAACTGGTTGCCTTAAAACTCCTCAGTAATTGTCCTTTCTACAAAAGTTGACTGCTCAAGTATCAGAGAAATTTACCCTATGCACACTCATTCTGGTATTTGAGCAGAAATTTAAGGAGCCTCCTGAGGATTTCTAGAATTTTCCTCTGTTTTGTTGTGTCCTCTTGGGTATTCTGCCCTTAAAATTCTGGATCATCCTGTCAAAATTACCACTTATATCTCCTGTACTCTTGGTATGTGTCTCAAGAGTACTATGATCTGTTATGGTTCTAGGTTTTAGACAGTTTAGAAATTACCACCAGGCATAAAGCAGGGGTCAGCATATGGCTTGCACCATTCATTTTCCTTTTCTGAGCATCACATTCCTACACCATCTTTTGTGTAGTCTGAAAGACTGGGAACTTTCCTGTGTCCTGGATAATTTTAGCAGGAAATGTTTCACCCTGCCCCGCCCATGACCTGGGGGTTAAGTCCCATTTAGACTTTTTAAAAACTGCTTGTTCAGTTAGTGTCACCCCAACAAATTCAATAAAAAGGAAAAAAGAAAAAAGGGATGAGAGTATAACACTGGCCATAATAAATAAATGAATGAATGAGTGAATGAATAAATAAACAAATTGCTTTCTCAAAAGAACAGATCAATTAGGATGTCTCTTAATATACTTTCCTAACCTAGCACTACTAAAATATCTTAACAATATTTGAGATCTTTGTAGATGTTTCACAATGGGGACTTTGACCAAGTTCATTTGGAAAATCCTAGATTAAAGCAGATTTTAAACAATTTTTAACAATTAATCATATTTGTAATGTAAATCTCCAAACCGAGCTTGACCAATGCATTATTTTTACAACTATTTAACCAGGGAACATTGTCTATATGTTGGGAAATCTCTCAGTGTTAGTATTTAGCAGACATAACATGTAACACATATGCTACCCGCTGCATGGCATGTCAAAGAGGAAGACTCCTCAGATTTTAAAGATGTGACTTCAGGAATCAGAAATTTATCTGAGCACATTTATTACAATCTCCTCAAACTTATATTGCTCTTCTAACTAAACCCTTTCAGTGATCAATTGTGCTTTTATTTCCTTCTGTGTTCTTGTATATACCACTTTTTGTGCATCAGAGTGGAGTCATCTGTGCTCTTCCCCCACCACCTCTTCCTGCCTCTCTACTCTATTTTATTAAATTGAATGGGCAAACCCACTCATTTCTGAACTCCCTGACTTTATCTCTCTTCAAGGTTGCAGACTATGTTGATTAAGCCTGCTGCTTTAACTGTTTTCTTTTTCTATTCATTCTCATTTGTGTTGAGCAATTAAATGCCACATGCTTTTCTTTGACCCAAAGATGTTATCTTTCATTTGATGTGTTCAAGTATCAAGCAACTTAAATACTACTTAGACATACACATAGGACAGGGAATTGACAGCTCACTCTATCCTCAGTGGCCTTTCCATATTGTCAGACACAAGACTGTGAAAATACTGTATCTACCAGAATATTGTCTCACATTTGTATTCATTTATTCTTGCCCCAGAGCTAACTCAGTTGACTCAAAATGGCTTAGTGTCTCTTTAACATACAACTATATCCTTTTTAGTAGCCATTTCATTTCTAAATAATACTTAAATGGTCTTTATCCTTGGCCTTCTGACTTGGCCAAGACTGCACAAGCAAGCCAGAGAATATCACAATTTTTTTCTGGCAAGCTCTTTTTGAAATAAATCACAAGTGGCTGCACATCTAAAGCTCATGTGGTGTTCTTTTGTTGCTCATGTCTGAATAACCATGCAACACAACCATTCCCAAGGTATGTATAATCACACTTCCAAAAAACACATGTGTAGTTCTTACTGACTTTGTTTTTGAATTTGATTCTCCTAATGCAATTGTTCTTTACTGGATTGTCCCTGAGCTCAATTACAAGCCATATTGAGTTTGTCTTGGGCACACCTGGCCTCTTCTGTTCACATTCTAGTTTCCCTATTGTGGCATGGAGCCTTCTCTCTGTGTGTTCACTCTTTGCTCCTCATTATCCTTCTTAATCTCCCTGGAAAGTGGCCCTCCAGCCATTTATAAAAAAGGGACATTTAATTCCATGCATTATATGTGCTGGGGCTCTTGCATTTAAAGCAATGTTTTTAGTTATACAATAAATGGTTTTTCATGCTATAAGAGTTGCAGCACAAATGGAATCAATGTTAGAAAAGGTGGCACAAAGGTGGGGCTTCTGAGGACTCTGACAAACACATCATCGCTTGAGCAGTATTTTGTCCTGATGCCAAGAAATTTGGTGATCTGTCCATAAAATACCTGAGAAGATATCTTCTTTCCATTTCACATCTCTTTTTCTATTCACTGTGACGATACCAAAATTCTGGCTAAAATGCTTTTTTTTTTTTTTTTTTTAAGGAAATAAGCAACTGTTAAGAGCACAGTTGCTGGAATCACCTGGCCTGAGCTTCTGTGATGACTTTACTCTTTACGAGAAGCATATTCTTTGGCCAGCTACTTAACTCTCCTGAACTGTAGTTTCCCCATTCAAAAAGAGGACAACTCATTTGAGTGAGATACCCCGTAGACTTTTCTCAGAATTTAATGAGATAATTCATGTAAAACAGCACAATACTGCACAATAAATGCTTAATAAATCATAACTATTATTGTTATTCACTCATTCATATACCGATGCTAACAATTTCTTCCACTTTCTTTTGAAACATGAATTCCAATATGGAAGGGAGACCACAAGGTAGAGTCTATGATTGCTGAGTCACTATGCTGTATGTCTGAAACTAATACAAAATAACACTGAATGTAAACTGTAACTGAAAAATAAAATTAAGAAAAAAAGATAAATGAATTCCAAGTTTTCAATTAACACTGAGTAGGCCTTGATTAATTTCTATCACTGAGAAAAATCAGAACTATTTTTTCCTCTGCATTTCCTTTTTCACTTTATGATGCTGTTGGTTCCGTGTTTATTGATAGCCCAATGTGTGTGCTCAGCTTATGGGCTAGTCACAATTAGTATGTGATTTCAAGGGCACCAGGGAATCTCATACGAAAGTCATTGTTGTCTCCCAACCAGAAAATTGACATCCGGAAGATCACACTGACTGAGGCATAGATTTATAAAAGTTTTAGCTTGTAAGAAACTTCCAAATCCTTTTTGAGAAATGTCAACTCTAGAGGCCAAAAGGAATGGCTAGGTGCTATCTCCAGTGTGTCTGACACGTAACTAGAAAACAGATGTCATATTTCCAGTTCCATATTATCTCTGACATGATATATATGTGGGTTTTTTTGCCTAAGACTTATCGGTGTATGTTCTTGCATCTTGGGAAAGAGGGCATATTATTATTACTATTTTTTTCCTGTTGGAGAGAAGCCAGGGATGAGCCAGAAATATCAAAATATGGCTTACACAATTTAGAATACTAATAACAAAGAAGGCCAACTATATAATTTGCCTCAAACCTTTTCTATTCATGGTCTTTTTTCTTTCTCTTTTATTTCTTACCTCCATGATATCTACCTTGCTCCCCAAACACATATCCCATATCATGACATAAGATAATTTACTGTTATATGACTTTTTCTTGTTTTGGTTCTGATATATTTTTTACTTAATCCCCTCCTTACCCCACACTTCCTTTCATGAAAGTCACTGTATCTTTGGTTTCTTTGACTGAGGTCATTAATGTGGGATGGGGCTTGGTATGAGTATATTTGTTTGTGAACCAATGTATGTGAATAGGGCGAGAGTGTTTTTCACAGAACCTATAGGAAAGATTGTCTGTTAGGAGATACTCTTAGAAATATTCATTTATTAGGGACTGGGCATATGCTCTATCCTCCAGTAAGCTCTGATGATTGCCATTAAACCCAAATGTTATTGGGTTGCAATATGACTATTCTTACATAATCCCCAAATGTTGTGTAAACTTGAGCGAGTGTTATTCTGTCCAACATGTGGAATGCAATAACTCATTAGATATAGACAACCTCAGTAAAGCACTGGTGACTTGATTATAGGGTATCCTGTTATATATAAACTACTTTTCCTTTTAGATGAGAAATAAGAGGGGGTGACAGATTTTTTTACTAAATTAAGAAATATGAACATTTAATATCTTCATATTTGTTTATGGATAACTGTAGAGATATTGTGCAGGTGAATATTATGAAAATATAATTGTGCTTTTTATAATTGTAAAATAAACTTCTATAATGTGTAACAATTTTATATGAAAATAAGCAAGCTAAACTCAAAACAACTAAATTCTTTCCATTTACTGGCATTGCTACTGTTAAATATTACAAATTACATTAGGATATAATGTAGTGTGGCGTTGCATAGCTTTATGCATACATCTTTTAAAACTAAATTTTATTATTGACTAAGCAATACATTGTGTTTTACCTGAAATATATTTCAACTTAGATTTGTTTTTTTAATTACTCTTAATAAGAGTTTAAATATATGCATGCAAACATATATACAAAATATATAATTATATATTAATAGTTAATTGTAATACTCATATTGAAATTAATGTGTTCATTTATAATATATATTAAAAGGTATTTAAACAAATTATATAGAAGTATCAAATAAAGGTATAATTTAATGTTGCTTTAGAGCCAATAAATGGATTGTGAGATGGCAACCTATGTAGCTGAAGGTATATTGAATAAATGAAATGAGACCAATCGTACTAATAACAATATCATCAACTAAATTCTAATTTAAGAAACCTTCTAAAATGCAAATGAACTTAGCTATACGTAACAAATATACACGTTTCTCTACCCTTTACAATACCCAGGGTAAATTACCTATTGAAACCTTCCAGGGGAGAAGCAGAATGTGTTAAGAATAAAGGATTATATAAATTGAAAAGCATTTGGGCTTCTACAGGATAGAAGTCAATATGTATGTTGAATAAGAATTCACACATTTAATAAAATAGTTCTGAGTCATATAAGTACCAAGTTTTGTTAAATGAGCAGAAGTGGAAACTAACTGAATGAATATGTGCAAAATGAAGTTGGAATCTGGTGAGCAAGCATTTCCTAATGTACAGGGATCACAAATGGACAGGGTCCTGGTGGCATCATCACATGCAATGTCAGGTACAGTATAACCTGGGCAAAATGATGTCTTGTTTAGGAATATTTTGATGGAGTGATAATATTTTATGCTTAGTTATCATTACTGACTAATTATATTTTAGCAGGAGATTTTAAGCATAAAAATCACTAAAAGAATATGGAAGCAAACATCTTTTCATTTTCAGGTAGATAGCATTTTATAACAGGAAACAATGATAGGATATTGTAAACATTTTCTTTTGCCTACCTTTGTATTTCAGTAGTTCAATATAACCACATTTCTCCAAAGACTCATTATGTTATTGAAAGGTAATGGTGGGAACCAACTTAAGAACATGTAAAATGCAAGATTTTTTAATCAATGAGAAGCTATTAATTTAACCAACCCTTCCTGTAATAATATTGAGACAGACTGTCTGCCTGTTTTTACATTATAGCTAGCTTTGCAATCTGTGTAGAATTTAATGAGGTGTGTAATTTTTGTGAACTTATTGATTTTGAGAGATTCAAAGATTTTAATGCTACTGAACTTCAGTGTTTTTACCTTTCATTTATCTTGTATAAAGACAATAATGTTTTAGTGCCAGCTGTTGATCCCTTTGTACTGCTCTTTACATTTACTGCTTTTCTCTAAATGTACATAAGCAATGTCTTCAGATGAATGGACAATTTAGTCTGCCCCTCTCCCTATTAAAAATTTTCCATACCGTATATTCAGGTATTTCATAGGTTTGAGTTACATCATCTGGAACTCCTGGATTTGTGCACAGACCCATTATGCCTTTTATGTTCATTGTTGTTCAAGAACAGTTGTCTCCATTTCCCACCCTCTCTCTCCCCCAACCCGCTCATCCACACCTCCCACCCTCAATCTTAACCCCCTTTGGTTTTGTTCATGTGTCCTTTATACATGTCCCTGGACTATCCTTCCCATTTTTTTAAAGAAAGTACCACTCTTGAAGAAAAAACTGTTATCTATTGACAGTTAAGGTAGATTCTGAGTTTAAGAAAAGCATGCATTTCACTAGAACAAGCTCATCTGCTCTCTATTACTTCTGGCAGTCTAAGGCTTCTGATACAGAATATTTTAATAAATTATATGAGAAATATCACATGTAATTTGAAAATATGTTTTATAATGCACACTGTGATTAATAACAGAACACTATTAATGGGTATTTGTTCAACAAAAATGAGAGAATTTTGGGAGAATTTGCTTTAGTGAATTATTTGAATTATATAAGGATGACATCTATATTTGCATATTGATAACATTCAAGTTTTACACATTCATAAATTGTTCAATGAAGGGATACTCAAATTGTAGCTCCTAGGCCTCTGAGAACTGAACTTAGCGGCTGCAGTACATATTTCATCGGCAGGTTAACCCTGCAGATCCTGAAAGAGAAGTGATCCTCCTGGTAACTAAAGCAGAGACCAGAACACATCTGCTTTTATTTTGTTTTTATATAGAGCAATTCTGGGTAAATTTTAAGAAAAACAAATTAAGGTAGAGGAAAGTTTGATCCCTTGCTTAAAAGGTTTAAAGACATTTGGTTTAGTAAATATTGAAACCTGCTTTAATTCCTTAGGGAGCTATCAATTAAAACTCAAATAATTAGTCCAGAATTGAAACTCTGATATAGACAACCAGCAGATGAGGAAACACACATGTCCCTATCTAATGGCAAATTGATGGCTTTAACATTTGTTTCCTACTTATAACCAGACATCCCCTCTATCCCTTATTGATTTGATATGACCAGTAGGATTCAGGGTAGAACCTTTGTTGAAGGCATTTTAAAAGTCAGTAAATTGCATCTACTCATCATTCTTTATACGTCCAATTGTACAATTCTCCAGTATCACTTAGGCATAGTTTCTGCACTGAAATTAGACTGCCTGTTTCTAAAAAGAGCATTCTGTCATCTTTCTCATCATTATTTTACTCTGCTAGGTGACTATTACAAAGGACATCTTTAGTTGTCCAGGTTCCTTTTGGGAATGGTTAGGATAGGATTCACAGTGGCTACTCAGCTTTGTCAGATATTTTATCAAATTGTCCCAAAATGTTATCCTTGTTGTAATGATGTAAAGAAAAGGTGGATATATAAAGAATCTATAAAGTCAGAGGCAGAAAAGTTTATATCCACTTTTGGGAAATCATGGAATGCTTTATGGAAGAAGTGGCTTATTATTGTTTAATTAAGTTACTTTTTACCCAAATGGATTATTCTCATTTATAGCAGTGGCTCTCAATATTTAGCATGTTAAAACAGATTTTTTCACTCTGCCCACAGAAATTTTTATTCAGTAGCCTTGGGGTAGGGTCTGGGAATATGGTTTTCTATCAGGTCCTCAGGTGATGCTGCTCACCTGGCTACCCCCACACTTTGGGAACCATTAGTATAGAGCCAGACAATAAAGTCAATCAGACTCAGCTATCTACCTCTAATTCTTGGGGAAACCTTAACTTCAACATTTCTAAATGGCCCCCTAATTCATTTTCGTCTATCTCCTTTATCTTATTCAAGCATCAGAATATTTATTTTGAATTCCCTTGAAATGTGACATTAAGTTTGTTTTTCTTGCTTTTCAACTTACTCTAATACTTTCATTATTTATTTTTCTAATTGCAGTTTGTATTGCTTGGTCCACGGTAATCTATTCACCAATTTCTATTCTTAACAATAGGATCCTAGATGCTAGCCTAAAAACAACAATGACAAATCATTTTCACTTCGTGGTATGGCACAGCTACACTTAAAATGGATGTTTCTGATGACAATAGTAATATAGATTTCTCTTAGCCTTTTTCCCTCAGAAAGCAGAGCCTGAAGCAAAAGAAGCAGTGCTGCTCTCTCACTGAGGAATGCAGTCCAGGGAGCAGAAATCCGGGGGTCAGAGTGTGGCCCAGGAGGGCAAGCCAGTCAGATGTGTTCTCAACCTGCCAGCACTTGGGTATTAAGCACAAATTGCTCAATCTCCTGGGGTTGTCTCATGAGACATCTTATAAATGACTGCTCTTTAGAGCAGTCCATCAAGAGGAGGAAGAGAAAAGAGTATGTTCACCAGCTCCTTTCTCCCACGGGTCAAAGGTGAGCCCCACGAGGCATCAAATTCCCTGCACTTCCTAATTGTGCACATGGGAACACTACAGGTTTTGATGTCCCATGACTCATTGTCAACATGGAAGGAAGTCCCAAGGTTTTTGCCAGCAAAAACGTGCTCAGTGCTCTTGTAGAAAACACGATATTCTTAGTGCCTGGGACAGGTACAGATGGCCAAATGCCCAAGAGCGAGCTGAGGCCAAAAGAATCTGAAGTGTTTCATAACATACGGTACAGTACTCCTTGTAGAACATCATCTTCTGTGTTCCTTCTGCCATTTTATGACAGTGCCAAAATTTTTCTGCTTTTGAGATGCATTATTACCCTGACTTCTAGGAAAGGCATCTTCTGGGAAAGTGTCTTTAGACTCTGATTTTATTTGTTGGTGACTCCTTATCCATCTTTTAAGCAGGTATCTTGCAGGTAGATACTACCACTTAAATATTATTTGGAGTTCTATCCTTGACCATCTTGTCTTCTCACTTTTATTTGCTATTAAAGATCTTGGCTATTCACACCTCCAATGGCCATCTACATGCACGATGTCCAAAAATGCATCTCATGCCCAGATCACTGTACTGAGCTGTGGACCCATGAATCTAAGGGCACACTCTCCATTCCATACCTGGATGTTTTACAGGAATTCAACATCTTTAAGGCTGAATAATTTTTCTTTCTTCCCAGTACATCTGTCTCTCCTGTGTTTTAAATATACCATTAGCCTTCACCTTCAATATCCAATCTTCACGGAGAAGAAATAATTAAAAAACAAATTAAATCTATCTAGCTTTCTCCATCCCCTTTACTGCTCTGAGTATGTGGGTCACTGTCCTCCCTAGCTGGAGTTACTACCACAGATTTCAAGTTGGATGACTCCCTACTAAACTTCCTCTTTGTTCTAGTGCTTAACATCCCTTCATTGTTTTCCATACCCCTCAGGATGAAAGGCAAACAGCCTGCCATTTCTTTACATGATTTGTTTTTTGCTTACTTCTTCAGTTCAAGCATTCACTACTGCCCGAGAGTAGTCCCGAGCTGTAGCCAAACTATGTTCAGGTTCCTGAATCTACCACTCTCTGACTTACCTTTTGGGTCTTTCCATTTCTTTTGCATGAACCAACATTGTTACTCTTTCTGGCTCGTGTTTATAGATTCTCTAAGATTCAGCTTTTCCAAGAGGTCCCATCTTAATAGTCCTATTCCCAATGCAGACTTGTTATGCCTCTTATCTTTGTTTTGCTTTCTGTTGTTATTATTATCATCATCATCATTATTATTATTATTATTATATTATTCAGGTTGCTCTGGGCCCACTCTAATCACAGAATACAAATAGGCAATCTGCCTTCTAATCTGATATTTGCCCATGTATTTGCTTGTTTAAATGGTGATTTTCTTTTTAAAAATATTTTTAAAAAACTGATTTGAGAGAAAGAGGCGGAGGGAGAGACAGAGACAAAGAGAGAGAGAAACATTGATTTGTTGCTCTACTTATTTATGCATTCATTGGTTGCTTCTTCTGTGTGTCTTAATCAGGGATTGAGCCAACTGAGTTACCCAGCCGGGGCAAACTGAGACCTTCTGAGGGCTGCAACTGCCTCAAATAGATCCTGACCCATATTAAATGTTGACTACATGTTGGAATAAGTTCATCAATAATAATCTTTACTGATGAAATAATTCCCTACATATGCTATATGAGTCCTCTTATCTCCTTTTTGGCTGAACAAAAACCTGAGGTTCAGAGAGAATAAATGAATTGTCCCAAGTCAAACAGCCAGTTAGTGACAAAGCAGATTCAACTGCAGGCACATCTGATTCCAGGAGGTCTGTCTTTACCATGAAGGTACATTGAAAGTGCAAGGATATGGATTCTAACTCTGACTTTTGAAAGATTAAGGCTTTTACTTGACTGTCTTTAAAAACTGTGAGTCAATCTGCCAAAGAGGGAAGGTAATACATGTGGTGACTTCCATTTATTTTATTTTATTTTTTAATGATTTTATTTATTTATTTATTTTTAGAGAGGGGAAGGCAGGGAGAAAGAGGAGAGAAACATCAATGTGTGATTGTTTCTCAACCCCCCCCCCCCCCCCCACACACACACACTGGGGAACTGGCTCACAACCCAGGCATGTGTCCTGATTGGGAATCAAACTAGTGACCCTTTCATTCACAGGCCAGCACTCAATCCACTGAGCCACTCCAGCCAGGGCAACTTTCTTAATAAAATGAGCAAATATACCATACCAGCATAGAGTCTATAATAAATATGTATTATTATTCTTATTGTGCTTATTTACTTAAATTTTAGCAGTCCAAGCATGAGGAGTATAAAATATAGGTGACTTGGTATATTATGAATGGATTTAAAAGTTCATAGTTCATCAGAATTTAATAAACCAGCAACACTCTACTTTGCTAACAATATGGTAAATAAAACCATCATATTATGAAATACCATTCATAACAGAGACATTTTATTTGAAATTTATAGGAAATTACTGTGGAGAAATAATACTAAGTAGAGACTTCTCAAAGGCAGTGAATCCCTTTTCGGTAACTTTATACTTATAGATGGGCTGACAAAAACAAAATTATGTTACATTTACCTGGGTTGAACACCAGGGGTCCAGCAGAATAACATTTCACACTGAAACCGGGAGGAACCACCTAAGGCAGGCTTGTACTTTTTGGCAGGCTTGGTAGTCTTTATTCTTGCTGTATTTTGCATATATATGTGTGTGTGTGCATATGTGTGTGTGTGTATGTATACACACACTATATATAAGTGAAACATTTAACAAGCCTAATTTTCTTTCTGATTTAATAAGGTTCAATAAGTGGAAACTGAGCAGTCAGAGTAATGAAAAGAGGACATAATACATCTCCTTCTGTTTGTGTCCTTTCTATGTTCTTTTGTCCTTTGATTGCACTGGTGGATAATATTATTTTGTTCCCAAGGAAATATGTCCCTTTGATTAGGTTGTAGATATTCTCTCATTTGTCACTGTTCTATCAAGCTATGCCATGTAACAGCAGGAACTCTTGATTATTTAATTGCTTGTAAGAACTCATTAAATTCGACTATCAATCATGGGACATATGGTAAACATCACCCAATGGCGTGAGAGGTTGTAGCAATAATCTCTCACTAGGGCGAACCCTTTTTCAGCAATGCAGACTTTGGTTTAGTTGACAGATCATGATTATGTTTAATTGATATTGATTTACAACTCAGGCCTCATCTAGTAGCCTTAATCCACACTTCGAAGTTAATAATATCAGCATTTATAATTTTATTAGAAACATACTCAAATGAATCTTTTCTGCTTTGTACCTGATTTTATTTTGTAATAATTGAATTTCTTCTTTTACAAACAGTACATAATACATTTTAACATCTATTATTTTTCTGTTGATAGAATTTAAATAATACTTCTTAATAAATAGAGCTTTTTCAAAGTCAATATCAAAACTTGGTTATAATCACTTGTGGGGAAACAGCATCTGTAAAGTTTATTTCTGAAGTGGTCCTTTTCAAATAAGAGAAAACAAAACAGCTATTTTTCTAGCAGCAAAATGGGAAAGTTTAAAACTAGTGTAGCTTTTGTTGAGTGAACATAATTTTTTTTAAAAAAAATGTGTATTTACAGTGCAGGTGCAGAAGCATCTTGCCCTCTACTGTATACAAGATGAGGATGTACAGTTGCCTAAAGGAATTCAATGTGAAGCTACATGTAAAATACAGTTCTATCTCATTGGTTTCTTTCTTAGAAAACCAGGCATCTAATGGTTATCTAAATCAGGTGCACTTAGAGGTGGAAAAAAAAACCCAATGTCCTAATTTCCCTTTCCAGATGGATTAATAAGCATTGAAGCCATTAGAAAAACCATGATCTAGCAGCCTTCAGAATTATCTACTGAAAAGAAAGGCTTAGGTGTGGACCCCCTAAACACCTCCTTCAACAAATCTCTCCTGTTGCTCCTTAAGGTACAGAAGTTCATGTGGTTCCCCAGGTCACCCTGGAGGAATGGAGAGATGAAAAGTTTCAATCTTTCTCTGAGCAAACATGTGGGGGTGAATTTCAGAAGGCTGACACTCATTTCTGTTTTGAAATATCTTTGGAAAGGCAGGAGAGAAAGGTTCATAAAAATCAAAGGCAACATGAGAGTAATTCCACAACAGTACTTCTGCTTTTCTGCATTGGAATGGCACTGCTTGCCTGCAGGTGGGTTTGAACTGTGGGACTAGGTGTCTGTAAGAACAGAAGCACCACAGGGCAAAAGTTTGGTCAGACTATTTTACTCATAGTGTTTAGAATAAATACATAGTAGGTGATCAATATACATTTGTAGCATGAATGAGTGAATGAGTCAGGGAGTGAGTGAATGACTACCATACCAATGTGCTTCTACCTTCAAGTGTTTCCTTGGGAGGAGAATGTTCATTTTGCTTTTTAAAATGTCTGCAGTAATAAAACTTATTTTGCTTTACATTATGATAACTCTTTATAGACAGTGTCTCATTTAATCATGTAATAATATTGGCAGGATGATTATATGTGCTAAGCACTGTGGTAAGCACTTTACCTATGTTATCCCCCATAATAGTACTGTAACCATATATGCAGTAGGTACAGTTATTAGTCCTATTTTACAGGAAAAGAAACCATGGTTTAATCCAGTTAAGCAACTTCCTCAAACAGATACAACAAGTAAACGAGAGAGTCCAGATAGTTTGGAAACCAAGTGTGCTTGATTCAAGTTTTCACTCATGGTTTAATGTTGAGAGTTGGCAAATATGGGGCCCTCATACTGCTACTTTCCCCTTCCATGTCTTTTGCTAATAGGTTACAGCCCAGGTCCTCAGAATCCTTCTCGACATAGGGCTCCACGTAGGACTGCCCTTTGGTGTGGGAGTAAAATCATTTTGTCATCCAGGTGTTGTTCTAAACTGATCTTAACCACTAACAATACAGGCACAACTACATTTACAAGTCAGCTCTTCATAGAAACAAAATGATTATAAATTGAATGTGAGGTGGAAAAATAGTGAATCAGAAGACTATGGGCAAAACAGTGAATGCTTGGATTTTTTCCACTTTTTCTGTAATGTCTGAGATCCTGAACACATGCACACATAAGGACCATTTCTCAACTCACACCAGCTAAGGGTCGAGCCAAGAGGAAAGTTTTCTCCCCTGAAAGGTTACTCAATCTTAATTTTTGTTTGTGAGATGTGACTAAAAACGTCTAAAATGCTTATTTCCTTTCCTTTCTCCGAGTGCTAGGGAGGGCACTAGGATTTCCTGTCCTGGGGGAAAACTCCTAAGTTATGCTG
This sequence comes from Tonatia bakeri, assembly GCA_004024845.1. Taxonomy (NCBI): domain Eukaryota; kingdom Metazoa; phylum Chordata; class Mammalia; order Chiroptera; family Phyllostomidae; genus Tonatia; species Tonatia bakeri. The sequence goes on along the minus strand of PVIA01004841.1, from coordinate 63,940 downwards.
TTGTTTTTTTTTTTCCTTCATATTAATCCACATAAGGCCTCATCAATTGCATTAGAAGATTTAATATCATCTATCAATCAGTCTTGGTCTGGCATTGAAAAGGGTTCCTCACAGCACTTTGTCACAACAATATCACATATTTATAGTTTATGCCTTATATTCCTGTCACCCCTAGCAGACTCTGAAATTCCTAAGGGAAAATATTTTTAAAAAGCTATGCCATATAAGTTTCATCTTATAGTTTCTAATGCCCCTTCACTGAATGAATGGATTGGAGACACAACCTGGTATATACCTGTATTCCAGGATACTCTGCAACCTGCTTTTTATCTCATTCTCTAATAGTTGGTTTACATGCCTGATCATCCTCCCTCATCTGTAGATTGCCCTCAGCACATATATTAAAGGGGCAACAGCAAATGTGTATTAAATTGAGTAAAACCTCTTTCCCTATCATTGACTCAAATACCAAATCTGTCAAACTTTTGGATATGTTCCATAAGTCGATGATGCGTGTTCATCGCCCACAATTCCCAGATACACCTTCTTATTGACTGTTTAGAAGTGTTATGTATATAAAATTAAGAGCACTTGAATTGTTGGAATAAACAAGATGCTTACTAGAACTAAGTAGTAGACCCTAATAAATCTATATGGGTTTTCTCTACTTGAAACAAATTTACATTTTACAGAATCAAGGAACCAACACTGCCGTGTGGAACCAGCAAAAATGACAGAGAGAATACGAGGGCCTGTATTCATGGCACAGGCTCTCTGGGATGCACTTGTCTTTGTATGATTAATTTAGACATTTTCACTAATAGATTCAAAGATAATTGCCAGATAAACAGCTGTGCTATCCCTATAACAGGAGAGGAAATGAGTAAGGGATATTAAATAAGGAAAAATGTCACTCAGGTGCATTAATCTGGAAAAGGAGCTCATTGTAAGATGTTCTGTCTTCCTTGGTATTTGGATTTGAAAATTGGAGTATTAAAGCATAAAACATGATAGGGCATCATAAGAAGGAATAATCTCTTTATGAGACCAAGTGATTATTATAATGAGATTATTTATGGGTGAAAGAGTCTTGCTATTTCATTACTCAGTGTCTTAATAAAACCTATGGTATACATGAGAGGAAATGTTTAAGATAATTTTAAGTACATAAGTCCCAAGATAAAACAACATGTTTCAGAGAACATTAGGAATTTTTAAAGATCACAGGTTTTTTTTTTATTTTAACTCATTTTTTTATTTGCAGATAGGAGTATGTGTGAATGTCCAAGTATAAAGCACTGAAACCATCAATGACTTCAAAATAATTTATTTGCTAATGTAATTATTTATCTTTTTAAATCAAACTTCTAGAAAATACATACCCTATTTGTAAAACTGGAAGAGGCAATCAGTCGGTATCATTAAATTTACTAAATTCGATTTGGTGCCAAATGTAAATAGACAATTGAATTCAGTAGTTGCCTTAATAGGTTAAGTAATATCTTAGATGCTTTTGTAACATTTGTATAAAACTGTTTTCCTATTCTATTTGCTTGCTTCATTTTTCATGAGTATAGTGAGCCACTGTACTTAAAAATATTTTTGCACATGTAAACTATTAACTTGAGCCTTTATAGACTTAGTATATTGATGGAAACTGCATTATACTAATTTTATGACTTTCAGATAGGTCAGTGCCAGTGAGGTCAGCTCAAGAGTAATGAATGCCATTTTAAAATACCAAGAGGCATGATTATTTTCATACTCTTATTGCTGTGGAAAAGTACCAAAGAGGCTGTGAGATTATGCCACAAAGTACAGAAACTCTTCCAAGAAGTAAGTGCATAAACTTGGCTGTGCAAGTAAGTATACAGAAAAACCCATTAAAACCCATTAAAAATACCCAAACCAAAGACAGAAGTTTAAAAAAGAATTGATCAGTTGCATCCATGATGGCAATAGATTGTCCTTTTATTAATTAAAAGTACATTTTATATATTGTGATGTGATAAATTGTTTGGCTGTATAGGCTAATTCCCTCAGATCTGTACTGAGGGCTATTAGCATTGATAAATTATGCACTATGACATTTAACATTTCTGATAGACGGTCTGAAGGAGTGCTGTACCTGCAGCTTTGCTTCTGGTATTTACACAGCAGTTTAGTCTGCCCATAGTTAACTGTGAAGTATTCCTAATTCAAGTTGGACTATACCTCAAATAAGCATGTCCTTTTGTGGATGTGTATTATACTGCTACAACCAGAATGAAGTCTCTTGGAGCATACCTATTTCCAGAGTATTTCTGCCATATATAAACATTATTGAGTGTCATGGGTATAATGAATTCAATGTTCCAACATATGAAATATGCAATATGCATATTAAAGAAATATATTTCCATAAATACTATGGTAATACATATCAGACACTTATTTTTATGTTACCATAAGAATATTATAATTTTTTATCTTTTTTCCCCCACTTCATTCACTCTAGGCTTTTCTATTAATCAGCTTTTCTATTAATTTTTAAAAATGTTTAAAAATTTTTCTGAGCTAGATAAAATTTTAAAAATCTATAAATATTTATTTTTAAGAACCTGCTTCAAAGACTTACATGCAGACTTGGTTTATTTGGGAAAAGTGGAACTCATAGCAAAGTAAAATTTTAAAAAATTACCTAAACAAAAATCTAATAGGCAAAGACTGAGAATCATATCATATACATATATGTAAAACATTTTTTAATTATAAAACGATCTTCATTTGTAATCTACTAACTATCCCATAAGACACAAAGGACAAAGTTTATGCCTTCACTTAATTTATTGGAAGAGTAAGACTTCAGGAGTTTAAATAGTTTGCCAATACTCATAGGTGGACAACAGGTTACTCAACTCCTGTGTATGGTCTTGCCTATTACAATACGGTGTCTTTTTATTTTTTATTCAAGGGTACACCACAAAAATTGAAAGGTAAATCATAGGTATTGAGTGTTAAGTAATGTCAGGAACAACCTTATATATCCTCTTTTATTGAATCTCACAAAAAAAAAATAAACAGGCTAATTCCATTAAATACTGTATGAATCATTTCACCCGAATGCAAACCCAATAATGAAAACCTGGAACAGTGGCTCTCAACCATGGCTACAGAACAGGCCACCTATCGACTCTCTAAACTGCAAAGGTGTGGGATACAGGCTTATGGCCAAGACAGAGAAACAGGGACACAATTCAGGTTCCTACTTGAATATATAAATATATATATATATGACCAAACATATTTAAAAATATTTTCAAGATATTGGACTCATGTCAACTATGGAAAGTGATCCTTGAATGACAGGAAACAAATGAGTTGAGCCCACAATGGCCCCAGTTTCCTGCCACAAAGAGTTTCCTGGCAAAGAGAAAAAGCCCAGGCTGAATCTGATTGCTGGACTCTTTGAGTTGAGGTATAGCTGCTGAGAGTCCAGCAAAAGTGGTTCAAGTTCATACAATAGAGCACCAGAGAGAGAGAACTGCACACAGGCAGAATCTCAGATTTGTAGAAAGCCTGGTTGATTATTAAGCAGATTACTCTGAGCATGCATGTGAGAAAAATACCCAAGGCTGGGTAAAGAATTGCCCAAAGGGTTAATGGAAATGATGCCAGGAATTTACCCAGCACTGGGAATTGTGCCTATTCCCACCATCCAAACTAAAAGAAAAATCATAATTTATGGAGTGTTGGACATGTTACCAAAAAAGTCCTTCAGTTCTGGGAAATAAATAGCCATGGATAAATGCTTTGATCCTACCTTAAGAGAACAAAAACAAAAACACCTTAAAACCAAGACATTAAGTATCAAACACTTTCCAAGTAACTTAACTATGTTCAAGAAAATAGGTAAAGAATACTTATAGAAATTTAAAATTATCCAGCAATCAGCAAACTAAAACTCACTATGGCTGGTATCCACTTAAAAACTGAGTCATTCACAGAAGAAAATATGACCCATAATGAGAAGACATTCTGATAGAAACTATCTAAAATGAAACAGAGGAAAAACATTAAGCCAATCACTAAGCTGTAGATCATTTTGAGTGGCTTTATATACATGTAATTGGAGGCCCTGGGACATGGGAGAAAGGGAGGTGACAGAAAAATATTTTAAGAGATATAACTCAAACTTTTCCAATTTTGATAAAATCTATAAACACACAGATCCAAAATGCTCATGACCCCAACCACAAGAAACATGAAAAGTAGTACACCAAAACAAATCAATCAAACTTCACAAAGACACTTTATAGAGAAAAACCATAACAGTATCCAGAGAAACAAGAAACATTAGATAGAATGGAAGAAAGTATTCCCATCAAAACATTGCAAGTAAGAAGACAGTAAAGCAACATTTATAAAATAAGGAAAACAAACAAAAACAGTTCCATGAATCTGCAATTTGTTATCCAGCAATATTTTTACAAACAAAGGTAACAGAATTTTCAGACATACAACAGCTGAAAGAATGCATAGACAGCAGAAATGTATGAGGGAAAATATTAAAGGATATTATCTGAGCAGAAAGAAAACAGACATATGAATCAGTAAAAGGAGTGAGGAACATCAAAAAGTGACAACCACCCTGGAAAATATATAATATTTAAAACTCATCAGTAGACAATTTTAAAACAAAAATAGTGAGAATGTGGTATGGATATTATAACTTAAAGAGATATAAAATGTGAGACAAGTTAGTACAAAGTCTAGGGGGAAGAAAAGGAAAAATATTATTTTAAGATGCTATGTCATACAAGAAATGGTGTAAGATCACTTGAAAGTAGAATATGATAAATTAAAAATGTTTACTTTAATCCTAAAATAACTACCAAAACAGAACTATAGCTAATAAGTAAGTGTAGGGGGGGAAAGCTTAAAAATTAAATTTCAAACACACCAGAGAAAGAGGAAAAAAAAAAGAACAAATAACCAATACATGAAACCAATATAAAACTAATAGAAAGATGACAGATTTAATACTAACAATGTCAAAAATTCACAAAATTAAATGTTAGAAATTGCCAGATTGAATGAAAAAGCAGTACCTCAGTATGTGATGCATAAAACGCAAAGAGGCTAAAAGTAAAATGGTGGAAAAACAAATGCCAAGCTAACCCTCATATAAAGAAAGTTAAAATGACAATATCAAAGTCAATTTCAGAGAAAAGATTATTACCAGGAACAAAGGATCAATTCATATTGATAAAGTTTCAATTAGTCAAAGTGTCAAAAAAATCCCAAGTGTTTACGCATCTAACAAAAATCCTTTAAAATACTTCAGACAAAAACCGCAAGAATAGACAAAAGACTTAAACAACACTATTGACCAATTTAACTCAATGGATATGCATAGAACAGCTGATCCCAAACCAGCAGCACACAGATTTTCATCACAGGCACATGGACAACTTACAATGTACCAAGATGAACTGTATTTTAAGCCATAAAACAAGTCTCATATTTCAAAACAATCAAGCTGTACAAAGTAGGTTCTTCAGTTACAATGGAATTAAATTAGAAATCAAAACCAGAGCCATATGTGGAAAGTTCCAAATAATAGAAACTAAACATACTTTTAAATATCCTATAATTTAAAGAGGAAAATAAAAAGTAAAATTAGAAAGCATTTGTAAATAAACATAAATGAAATTACAACACATAATGTGTGAGGTGTAGGTATAGCAACACTTAGAAATGTAAAGCACTCAATGCCAATATTAGAAAGAAGGTGGATCTCCAATTAATAAACCCAGCTTCCAACTTTAAAAACTAAAAAAGCCTAACAAAGTAAAATAAAAAATAACAGCGACAAAAAACAAATCAAAGAGAGCAAAGAAAATAATAAATATTAAAGCAAATGTTAATGAAGCAGAAAACAGAAAAGAAATAATAAAAATCAATCAAATTGCATGTTGGTCCTTTGGGAAGATCAGTCAAATTCGGATACCTCTAACTAAATGGCTGAGGCAAAAAAAAAAAAAAAAATGGAAAGAAGATGCAAGTTAGCCAATATCAGAAATGAGACAGGTTATGATACCATGACTGATTCTACAGATACTAAAAAAATAAAAATAGTATGAGTAACTTTATGTCAATAAATTCTACAACTTAGATCAAATAAATAAATTCCTTGAAAAACACAAACTGCTATAACCTTACTTAAGATAAAATAGGTAGCCTGAGTGGCCTTACAACTGTTACAAACATTGCATTTGTGGTTAAAAACCTTTCCACAAAGACAACTCCAGGTCCAGATGACTTAAATGATAAATTCTACCAAATATTAAAAAAAGAAATAATAGTAAATTTGTACAGAATCTTCCAGGAAACTAAAAAAGAATAAATTATTTACTAACTCTTTCTATGAGGTGAGCGTTACCCTGGTATAAAAACCAAAGACATTACCAAAACAAAAACCCCCAAACAAAAAGCAAACAAAAACATACACACAAATAACCTTCTGAAAATAGATCTAATAACTCTATACCAAATTTTAATGAATCAAATCCAACATCATATAAAATGAATAATATATCACAGCCAAGTGAGTTTTATGCAGAAATGCAAATTTGATTTAATAGTCAAGAATTAATATGATTCATGATATCAATAAACAGAAAAAATCACTCCAATAAATACAAATGCCATCAATAAAAGGATGAATAAACACATGGTGGTCTATCCATACAATGGAATATTAGTCAGAAATGAAATGAATAAACTCTTGATTCACACATAAATATTAAAATATACACACTGAGTTAAAGAAAGCTTGCCAAAAGAAAATGCATACTGTGTGATTTCATTTACATAAACTTCTGGAAAGTGCAAACTTATTGATAGTAACAAAGTGTAGATTGGTGGCCCCAAGGGAAAGGTCAGAAGAGAGGGAGATGGGAGATTTGGGATGAACTAGAAGGAATGGGTTACAAATGGGCACAGGAAATTTTGGGGGTGACAAATATACTCACTATCTTGATTCTGGTGATAGTTTTATGGCTGTACACACAGGTCGAACCTTATCCAATTGAATACTTTAAATATGTGGAGTCTATTATACATTGATTAGATCTCATTAAAGCTGTTTAAAACAAACAAACAAGCTACAGAATCTCAGAGTTTATCTGACACGCAGTATCCATCCCCAGAGTCAAGGCCTGCCTGTGTCAGTCCTGCTGCTGACTGAAGGTAGTTTTTGCACTCGGCCCCGGTACTCTCTCTTTCCCCAATTTCCAAAAGTTTTACCTGATTCTGGGAGATGGGGAATTTTTACTTTTCTTATTAAATTTTATTTAAAATACTATGTGAGCCAAGCTTCAAGAAATCCTTTATGCCACCTTTGACTTAAGTGTCACATGTAAGAACCACTTATTATAGAAATTCAAGAATCATCATCTGACCAGCAAATATATACTTAAAAGACTTTGTAGCCCCAACTGGTGTGGCCCAGTGGATTGAGTGCGGGCCTGTGAACCAAATGGTTGCTAGTTCAATTCCCAGTCAAGACACATGCCTGGGTCATGGGCCAGCTCTGCAGTAGGGGACATGTGAGAAGCAACCACATATTGATGTTTCTCTCCTCTCTTTCTTCCTCCCTTCCCCTTTCTCTAAAAATAAATAAATATGTAAAAAAAAAGACTTTGTAGAAAACTTTGCTTTCTTGATAATGTTGACACCCGTACTACCAAAGCAATTTCACTCAACATAACTGTGTGGATGTGGCAATGAAAGAACTGTATGATGTTTCCACATTCATAGAAACATCATAGTGGCCCCTAATGGAAACAATTCATGTCTGATATATACTATGAGTAAATAAATGATGATATGTTTACATAATGGAAAGCTATACGGTAGTGAAATACTATACTATGGCTACACACAAGATGGATGAATTCTACAAACACAATGTCGAGGGAAACAAACTAGACGCAAACGATAAGTCAGATATTGTTCCATTTTATAGAAAATTTAGAAATGAGCAAAATTAACAATAATGTTAAAACTTGACATAGTGATTGCTTTTGGGTAGGAAAGAGGGATAGTGACGGGGTGCAAAATGGTTTTCTGATGCGTTTGTCAATGTTCTATATTCACACTGAGTAGTGGTTATATGAACATACTTTATAATTCATTTAGCTTCATGCTTAGTGATGTGGTGTTTTACTAAACCATAAACACAAAATTTTAGAAGGCAGATAAAATTAGTCAAGTATAATTACAAGGATTACTTAGCAAGGGATCTAACTATATCAGGGCCCTTGTATTTTTTAAATCAAATTTAATGCAGGTTAAAATATAGCAATTAATAATCAGCTCTGATGTTATATTGCAATTCATATTATTTGTAGATATTGCCTAGGGTTATAGAGTTCTGTTTGTGATAAAAGTCAAAATTTGACAGAAAATGTGTCAGTTGCTCTGATCCAGTTAGCTATGCCTATGAGTTGGCTGTCATCTACACCTTGAAATAACTCGCTTGACATATAGGCCAAGCATCTTGTAAAATGAAAACCTACAGTGATTACGGGTCTTTTCTTTTTCCATGATTACTATAACATCTAAATGATAGCTTTATCATTGTCATGCATTATTTTTTTATAAACAACCATGTATCATCCTTCTCTGTCTTCTTTGTCCATTTAGTTTTAGTTCTGCTAATCTCTAGGAAGTCTAAAAGATCAAACAGGTGTATTAGAAAATTTATTTATTTACTTATTTTTTTTTTGTTTTTTGCATTTTTTATTGTTCAAGTACAGCTGTCTCCATTTCGCCACCACCACTTTCCTCTACTCCCCCACCACCACCTCCTACCCTCAATCCTTCTGCGCTTTGGCTTTTTCATAGGTCCTTTATACATGTTCCTTGATGACCCTTCCCCTTCTTATCTCCATTATTGCCCTCCTCCCAGATACAACACATAATTTTGGAATTCCTTTGGTAATTTACTGTTGCTATGCTAGATAAGTAAGGAATGTTTATTCCCAGGCTGGGGAGAAATGCTTCTCACCTCAGTCCCTGTTCTTTTTGCTGCTCTTTAATTGTGTTTCAGATACCGCTCTGAACATTGGAACAATAAATATGCTGAGCACCTTTCCTACCCTTGTCTCATTTCAACCATGGGTGCATTCAACACCAACACAGACACTATACTGTGGTTGAACTTGAGAGACTTTTATTTTTTTGGCTTAAAAAATAGACATTTATTTCTCAGATTTGGAAGCTGGGCAGACCAGGACCAAGGTCCTGGCTGACATGCAGAGAAGGATTACTCTCTCTCTTTTTCCATTATTTTTTAAATTTCACATGAATTTTTTAATTGTATTTTTTAAATTACCTTTTAGTCTTCTTATACCCAGCTTCCCCCAGCAATCACCACACTGTTGTCCATGTCCATGAATCCTTTTTCCTTTTTCCTCAATCCCTCCACCCTCTACTCTCTCCCACTCAGCTGTCATTTTACTCTCCATCTGTTTTTTAAGGCTTTTTTGTCTCTTTTGCACATCCTCATTTTATTAATTATTCAGTGTGGGAGAGTGAAGAAACATCTAGCTGCATTTTCGTGACTCAACCTCTTAAACATCACCCTTATCAATTTTAAAATGTGGATTATAATAAATGATTTTAAGGACTATATCTAGTAACATATAAATTGCATAATACATTATTTGGCAACTAAAGGTACTTTAGAAAGTTTAGAACTTCTGAAAGTGTGGGTAGGCATAGGAAAGAGGAGGGGAAAAAAGAAGGGGATGTGAGAATAATAACAGAAAATATAAAATTAATAATATAATTATAAACAAAGAAAAATAATTAATAAAAATAATATATTGTTCCAGGAGTTCAGCAATTAGTCTTTTAAAAGGGTTTTTTTTGGTGCACCCATTTATAATATCCAGAACATAACATTTAAAATAGGCACATGAGTGCTTCTTGTCATATGTTAAAAATTTTTTTCCTAAGATGATTTAAAAATCTTTCTCAAATATTTAAAAAATTTTAGGCTATGTTTTAGTGTACCTAATAGGAAAATATCATTAAAATTGTGATGTTGATAGAGGCAAACAAGGTGATGTGATGAGCAGAACTTAAAGGAGTAGTATTTTATTACTGTGCACCTAAATTGTATTTGCCAAAAGCTACAAGCATTAAAGGAGAAGAAAACAAGGGCAGATGGAGTGGAGAAGGAGAAAAAGTAGAGGGGAAAGGAAGAGGAAATCTAACAACATGGAGCAGACTGACAGATCTTAGAGGGGAGGGCGAGTGAAAGAGAGTAGTCAATGAACGTGTATGCACAGCCCGTGGACACAGAGGGACGTGGGAAAGGCAGCGGGGCGGGGCGGGGGGGGGGCTGGGTGGGGGGGGCGAAGGAGGGGAAAATGGGGGACATCTGTATTGCTATCAACAATAAAAAGTCAGGGTGAAGGCGGCATTCCAGTTTGCATAACAGAAGGAAGTTCTAAAAATCTTGAGTTTTCACCCATTTTTTTTCACAAATGGTTTTCTTTTCTGTTATTAAGTAGGTGTATTGATTCTATTTGATTTCCATACAATGTTCAATAAGAAATGACTTTGATAACCTGAAAGATTTTTCTGCCTATTTCTTTGTTCTTTTAAGACCTTTGCCATGGTATTATTGCTTGATATACTTATGTTGGGGAAATTTTTTTCTTCTGTTTAGGTTTTATAAAGAAGTTACCAAAAAATTCATCACATCTCTTGTTCTCCCCTCCAGTTTCAGTATTGATTGTGAATGTGAAAAATCCATAGAGCCTTATCGATTCTTTTTTATTGTTAGATCAAAAGTTGGGTGACAAACCATGAACTTCACTAACTGATAAGCAGTAAGTAGACTTGATTCTCCAGTTTCTTAATATTTGCCTTTGATGTATTAGTTTAGAAAAGGTAAAATAAATTTGCCATTAGAGGCAAATAGTCTCAGGTTGAGTACTCATAAGAAGTGTGTATTTTGTTTGTGAAAAGTGAATGTTAGTTTTTCCACTTTCGAAATTGAAAGGCTATTTTAAAAATAAAGAACAAAAAAAGATAACAGATCTTTTTAGCTGCTAAAATGAGCACGAGCTCACATCTTTCATATATTCTTCCCGAAAGGCAACATAAAGCTACCATGTACAGACCAGATCCTTAAGTAGCAAGATGCTGATGAAAATATAGGATTTGCTTCTATTACATTATAAAATTTACATCAAATTTAAAACAAGTACCTGAAATTTTAGTCAAGAACGCACAGATAAGGTAATAACTCAGATAAAAATGGAGTGTTATCATTAGATAAGAAAGTAAGTAAAATTGTAAAATGTAGACACTTTCACTTTGTTGATTTTCTCTTAGGGTGGCACTTCACCATAAATGTTGTCTTCCAACATAGTGTGAGTCATCGTGTCTGAGAAGTATTTTCTTTTTATTTATTTTTAGAAAGAGGGGAAGAGAGGGAGGAAGAGAAACATCAATCAGTTGCTCCTTGCACGCCCTCCCCAACTAGGGACGTGGCCCACAACCCAGGCATGTGCCCTGACCGGGAATCAAACTGGCAACATTTTGGTTGGCTGGGTGATGCCTAACTCACTGAGTCTCATCACTCAGGGCTGAGAAATATCTTAAAAGTAAATATCTTAAAATGTGTTATTGTAGGTCTACTAAAACCAGTTTTATATACAACATTTTTATCCTACATCTCTTACTAAATTATAATGAGCTTTTGGAAAGTAAGGTTGTAAGAATATTCAACACTGTGCTGTTCTACCAAATATTAGCCAGAATAATACAGCATAGGGTTTTGCAGACATTAAGTATGATTCTCAAAGAGTCTGTTTATAAGAAAAATCAGTCACAGTCAGGATTGCATCTTTTTAAATCTTGTTAAAATACAATGAAAAAATATGGAAAAAGCATAGCACATGATTAACATCTCACTCTGTCACTTTTGAACTATGTGAACTTGAGCCCAAGGGACTTCACCTCTAATATGGGATTAACATTATCAAACATGCAAGAATGTTCTGCAGAGTCAAAGAGATAACACAAAATGCCTACTTAGGCATTCAAATGATAGAAATTCAGAATCTGTCTTCCCCTTATAAATAATTTCCCCCAAACTGGTTTCTGGCATATAGTTTCTTCCTAAAATCCTGGTATAAAAATTCTCTCCATGGCAGATTTCAGCTTGTGCATGGATTCTAAGGGTACTTGATATCAGCAGTTAACTGCCATTGAGTCAGAAGGGAGTGTGATTCAAAAAGAGCCAGACAGAGTTAAAAGAAAAAGAGAGAGAGTGAATTAGCCTTAGAACGAATATCAGGACAAAGACCCCAATAAAAAGGACACTAAGAGCTAGCATTTTTTTAGTATGCATTATGAACAACTGAAATAAATATTAGAGTTTTATTTGGCACATTTTTGGCATCATTTCTCTATATACTATCTCTAATGGGTACAGGGCATGGCCCTATTAGAATAGCACAAGATGTTTTCATAGCAATGGGATGAAACTCAAGTAGGTTTTGAGTGTGGGTGAGAAGGATGTTGTCAGACAAGAAACAAAATAAAGAATTTACTTTCTGTGAACTCCTCAAGGGATTAAAAGTAGATCAACATTTATTTTTAAATTCACACTTAATTATTTTTGTTTTCATGTTTCTTATTGGGTATACTGTCACTTAAAATGGCTTTACTACTTTTGATCAAGGTAATAGACATGTGAAGCAAACCAGATATACTTCTAATATTCCATAACTAATGTTTCAAATTGTATTATTTTAATATAATTAGTTTTATTTACATCTGGTAATATGAGATAAATGAAGGTTTTTCACAGTATCATGAACTAGCATTACTTGATTAACATCAACTTTTGTTAGTCTAAATTGAGTAATATTTAGAACTCAATATGTGCAATTTTTATTGCTTATTAAGTATCTGTTTTGCACTGTTTTATCAAGATCTTGACATTTAATTCTCTATTAAAGAAACAGTAGCTTGTTAATGTCTTTAGGAACCATCTTTAGAATTGTAATATGGATTGTAAGTTTAACTAAGATGTACTGTTTTACTCTATGGTCTGCTGTGATTAACAAAAACAGTAACCCTGATTGTCATGGTTCAGTTGGTGGGGTGTTTTCCTGAAAAGCAAAAATTCACCAGTCTGGTTCCTGGTTGGGGCACATGCCTGGGTTGCAGAATTGGTCAGGGTGTATACAAGAGGCAACCAATCAATGTTTTTCTCCCTTTCTTTCTCCCTCCCTTCTTACCATCTAAAAATAAATAAATAAAACCTTTAAAAAAGCATAGTAACCAAACCCCAAATCTTAAATCTGTTGCATAATAATTTGTTGAGAAAGAAAATCTGAAGAAGAGGAAAAAAAGGGGAAGGAAAGGTATTTTGGTTGCCCCATCAGTCTACAGTTGGGAGGTTCTACAGAAAGGGAGGTAGCAGTTCACACAAAACCTCACATCTCCCAGGAATTCCAGGGATACTCTGTCAACGGAACCAAAAGAACAGAGGCTCTGAAATTAAATAAAATGCTTACTCAAAGAGCAGCAAACTGTTATGGAAGTTGAGGGGAAAAAAGTGTTGTTTTAAAACATACATTATATGACTGAAACTTAGAAAGACAGAATGAAAACAGAGAAGAAAGATAACTGTAGATTTTGTGGGTTAATGCAGTCACTAAAGCTTATGGATGGACTTTCAGCCTTCACCAGCCCTGGAGGACACATTTGGAAGAGTCTCTAGCAAAGAAGTATGGACTTACAAAAAACTCATGTGATTCTTTATGTTAATGCATGTAGGTTCAATACAAATATTAAGTTAAAGTCAGAGTTATCTCCTGGTTTATGTTAGCGAGTAATTAATCAACAATGTATTCTAAGGAGCTTAGATTATTTAGACCTGTTCTATTAGTCTCAACAACCTATCACATGGGTAAACCTACTTCATCTTCTTATCAAAACTTTAGCAACTATACTAACGATACTTTATTGACTACACCCCATCATCACTATTTACATCCCTCTACTGTCTCACCATTGGACTAACCTAAGAAAGCTATTCATTTTTCTTCAGCTCATGCATCAGAATGCACTAAATCAAAGTGAATTTTATGTCATTTCTTGATTCATCAAATTGCTAGCATTTTTAAAGTTCCAGAGAGAATTTTGTTCAAAAACATCTCTAACTTTTGCAGTGAAGAATGTAGTTTATCAGTGCATAGTATTAGCAACCACATTGAACTAAGAGTTCTGCTCTCTCAGCAGAAAAACTATTTCTCTTTCCTTTCAGTACATTTCTTGGAAGAATAGATAGAATTTCTGAGGTCCTGTGGCTATGAGGATGTGACAGCAGTTTGATGGTTTCTATTTTTTAAATCAATACTATCCAATTTATCAATAGTTTAAGAAAATGAATTTCCAAGTGTGACCTAATTCACTTTCTCGAAAAATTTTTTTTTCTTATAAACTCTACAATGAGTCACTAAGGGTAAGAAAGTTGACATCTATTCATCTTAGTTTTGAAACAGTGGTGGGGGACTTTTAAGCAAATCTCAATTCTTTAGACTGCACTAAGTCCCCATAACTTCTGGCCATAAAAAACAGTGGGGGTTGGGGCAGTGGAAGAGACTGAGGGTTTCTCAGGAGTCTCCTCCTAATGAGCCTGCCATATATTTAGGACTTATGCAGACTCACTCCTTCTGGGCTTCAGTACCGGGTCAAGAGCTATAAGGGCACCATTGACACATAGGAGAAATTAAAGTGTCTGGCATCAGGACAGGTGCTAGGGGATAGCTTCTTCCTGGACAAAACTCCAGAGGCCAGGCAATAGCAGGTCCCCTTTTGAGCCCTCACCCACACAGAGCCAAAGTGTGGCGACACCATATTGGAGACTCCATCAACCTGTTTCACAGGGGTTGTGTTACCCTGGTGATGACCTAAGGCTCTGCCCCATCCAATTTACCAGTTTGCTATTCTGCAACTGGCCATGTGACTAAGATGGGAAATCAAATCAGCTCTACCTAATACACAGAAGCAAAGACAGGGAGGCTGCCAAAATGAGGAGACAAAGAAATATGGACCAAATGAAAAAATAGAACAAAACTCTAGAAAAAGAACCAAATGAAATGAGGATAAGCAATCTATTAGATGCAGAGTTTAAAACACTGGTTATTAGGCTGCTCAAGGAATTAGTAGTTACTTCAACAGAATAAAAATGACCCAGGCAGAAATGAAGTTTACATAAGTGAAATAAAGAAAAAATATAGGGAACCAACAGTAGAGTGGATAAAACCAAGATCAAATCAATTATTTGGACCATAAGGAAGAAAAAAATATTCAATCAGAACTACAATAAGAAAAAACATGTGTAGGCTAAGGAGACTCTGGGACAACTTCTAATGTACCAACATTCAAATCATAGAGGTACCAGAAAGAGAAGAGAAAGAATAATAAATTAAAACTAATTAAAAAAAATAATAATGAAAGAAAGCTCCCCAATTTGGTGAAGGAAATAGACATACATGTCCAGGAAGCACAGAGAGTCCCAAACAAGATGGATGCAAAGAGGACCACAACAAGACACATCATAATTAAAATGCCAAAAGTTAAAGATAAAGAGAGAATCTTAAAAGCAGCAAGAGAACAGCAGAGAGTTATCTACAGAAGAGTTCCCATAAGACTGTCAGCTAATTTCTCAAAAGAAACTTTGCAAGCAAGAAGGGACTGGCAAGAAGCATTCAAAGTGATGACAAGCATGGACCTGTGACCCAGACTACCCTATCCAGCAAAGCTATCATTTAGAATGGAAGGACAGATAAAGTGCTTCCCAGTACAGTCAAGTTAAAGGAGTTCATCATCACCAAGCTATTATTATATGAAATGTTAAAGGGACTTATGTAAAAAAAAGATAAAAACTATGAGTATTAAAATTGTAAAAAATCACAACTATTGACAATTGAATCTGAAAAACTAAGGGAACAAGCAGAACAGAAACAGAATCTTAGATATGGAGATTATTTGGAGGGTTATCAATTGGGAGGGGGAAGGGAGAGTTTGGGGGAAAAAGTGCAGGGATTAAGAAACATAATCTGGTAGGTACAGGACAGACAAAGGGATGTTAAGAACAATATAGGTAATGGAGTAGCCAGAGAACTTATATTTACAATCCATGGACATGAACTAAGGGTGGTGGAATGCGGGAGGGAATGGTGGGGTACCCGGTTGAGGAGAGCAAAGGGGAAAAATTGGGACAACTGTAATAGAATAACCAATAAAATATATTTTTAAAAAGGAGGACAGAGCAAATTCTTGAGTCTCTCCTTTCATTCACCAATTTTCAAAGTAAGATATTGGTTTAATAAATGACTCAAGGGGGTCCCACGAGTTACTCTGAATTTCTCTTGTTTGAGTTTCTCTGGAAAATAAATAAATAAATAAATGTAAACAGGATGTTTCAGCACAGAAAGCATAAAACTGCCTGATATATGCATGCATATCTTTAATGATGTTTAAAAAGGAGCTAAACATCTCCCTGGGAATTCTTAAAACATTTATCTTTTAGGCAGTTATTTAGCTTCACAAGTCTTTGTTGTTTAACAAGCTGGAGAAAATAGGTCAGCTAATGTTATATTAATCAGTAAATTAATATTTCAATTTGATTTTCTTTCTAGTTAAAATGCTTGCAGCTTTTCTTTCTCCCCCCTTCTACTTGAGCACTGATGTTAAGTGGAATCATTATCATATTGTGCCTCAGGGTTGTGAGATAACAGGGTCCAGTGATACCTCTATTTTAGAAGAGTGGGAGGTTTATGTGCCACTTGCACATTCAAAATGACACTCCATGGCTCCTTTGCAACAAAGAGTCTTAGAGCTGAGTCATAAGATTTTCCAAATTGTGATTCTCAATTTATATTCTAAAATCATACCTTTCAAACTTGAGTAGAAAGTAAGTTTTGCTTAGTCGAAATCCTGTCTTTACTCAAGGAAAAAATATTACTCAAATAACCTGAACAACATAAAACATGGTCTTTTGATTCTGCCTCTAGTTTTTTGTATTGACTAAGTCAATGGATAGTTAGATTTAAAGACCTGTTCTTTGCAATTGAATAAAAATCTATCAAAATTTCACAGCAGGAAATTAATATAGGTTAATCATTCTTATTTTCAGTTTCTCAAAAAAAAAAAAAAACCCAAAAACCTCTCCCTTTTGAATTTGTATTTTTTAGCACATACTGAGTCCTAGGTGAGCAGATCTACAAAGCTGTTTATGTAAAATATAATATAACCTAGTTGTAGAAAACTCCTCTCCAGTTAGAAAAATATATGATTAATTAGCTTAAATTAGTACCAAATGCATTATTTCTACTTTGTTCCTTTCTATTCCATGGTTCTCTGGTTTATTATCAGGGAGAAAATTTCCAATGTGAAAAAGCCTCATGTGTTTGTCAGAGAAATATTCGTTTACAATCTAAAATTATACTTATTTACCATTCATGAATATGTTACAGTCATAACATTTTTAACATTATTATTGCTGTTGTTTATATCATTAGTATAGACGAATGTTAGAAGTCGCATGTATAGAAAATTGACTAAAACTCATGTGGAATGGATATGTGGAGATATTTTGTTTAGTCTGGCTAAGTTTTCCAGGAAATCTTGCTTTTGATAGGGAAGCTTTGAATGAAAGGAGAAAGTAAATAGGAGTATAAGAAGTCAAAGACTGTTCCTTTAAAAAGGCATAGAAGTATAGATTCATATACATTGACCAAAAACAACTACACCAGGGAGAGGATAGAGCAAGTGAGATTTATAAACCATAAACTGTGGGCCATGTCCTCTGCTAGGTACTTGATATGTATAGTAATAGTAATAATAATTATTATAATACCTAAATTTATTAAATGCTTATATATGAGATACTATTTAAGTGTTTTACATGTTAGCTCATTTAATTATCAAAATCGTATAGAGGAAGTATGGCTTATTATCCTCATTACACAAACAGTAAACCAAAGGAAAGAGTATAGGTAACCTGTCTAAAGTCTACACAAGGGTAAAGAGTAGCTGAGATTAGACTAAAGCTCCTGTAGATAACTCAGAATTTGTAGAGATAGACTTGTAAACAGATATCTGTAGTAAATAAAAAAAACAACAAATCCTGATTATTATATACCATAATGTTTTTAAACAACTCACATGTTACATCATTTTATCATTGTAACAGCCCAAACAGCTAAGTAATAGCTTACTCCCCTTCCCAGATGAGTTAATGGAAGGAAATAAATGTCAAGTAAGTAACCTGCCTAGGAATATATAGGATTTAGGTACTGAAACAAGAATAACCCAATGCTCTGGTACCAGATTTTACTCTGTTTACCTCCAAGATATGTTGCCTGTCAAAGGAGTGCTCAGTCCTGGTACCAAAATATTCAAGAGTGAAATAAGGGAATGTAGAGAGTGAAAGTGAACCATGCTGGCTGCTCCAGGTGTTGACTACATAAATACATATTTCTAGTAACTAAGATATGCGTATATGAAGTCTAAGGTATCTTCTCTCCATTTCATGGTACCTTGGGGAGGGTAATTAAAAATTAGGTGGTTGTTTGATAATCATGAATCAGAGTAAATCCCATTAGATATAACTAAGGGTATTTCATCCAAGCTGTGGATGAACAGGTGAAAATCTATAGATAGACAATGTCAATTTATCCACCACAATGCCTTTCCAAGGGTCTGTGTGTTGACATAGAATTTTAGCTTTAAGGTAAGGATTCAGCAAAGTATTTTCTGACAGCCAAGCTAAATTATGTTCCCTGACTCTTCCTTCTCTATCTCCAGGCCTACCAAGTATTCGTTCTTTTAAAGTCATGCCTTAAAATGTAACCTATCCATTGGGCAGCTAGAGTTTTACTACTCCCTAGAGAACCAAAGAAGACAATAGTAGTGAGATTTATGGACTAAGAAGTTTGAGAAGGTGGTCATGGGGAGTTGAGAATGAGAGGACAGGAGGTCAACAGGAGGCCTGGCTCGAGGCTGTGGAGCAGATCTTTGCTTTCAGAAGAGAAATGGGAGTGAACCAGAGACCAAACATTTCTAGAAGTTTTAGGGTGTGCCATTGTTCTGGGCTTGCAAATGCCTTTAGAAGCATTGTTCATATGATGTCTATCACCTTGCTGATGTATTATAAATATGCAAATAATGATGTGTCCAATGAGTCAATGATTAGATAAGAATTGCAGGGTAGAATGAGGAAGAAAGTTCATCACAATTAGGCAGAAATATTTAGAGGCATCGAGAAGCAGAGAAAAATGAGGCAGCATTTGACTCAGAAAGAATGCCCACATCACCAAGACTTGAATAGTGTATTGCACTCTTCCTAGACTGAGATGCAGTTCTTTGGGTACTCACCAATTCCACTTGTGGTTCATAATCTGAGGTTACGTGACATCACAGGTGACCTGACTGAAACATAAATGGGAACTGATTTCCCAACATTAACTCCAGGTCAAGAGTTTAGTTTCATCTCTTGGGTTCCCAAACTTCTTTTTAGGTCAAAGGGACACATGTTTGTAAATGCGACACTGAGTCAGGCTATGCTTGGCAGGCCCTTGCACCCCTACAATGAGAAAAATATATCTTTCACTCTGTTTGAATTCAAAGCAAAGTTAAATTTAAATGGTGCAAAATAAAAAAGGGTCCTTCCAGCTGTGCAGTGATGTGAGATGACCGCTTGCAGAGAACTATATGCCATAGCTCAGTCTGTACATGATAAGAAACAGGAACTGAATTCCTTAATGTATCTGTTGTGCAAGGGAGTTAATAAAGAAGATAAAGGTTCTATTGAAGATCTTGAACTCTGAGTAATCTAAAAAAATTATTTGGAAACTTACATTTTGATATGATGATTTTTGTTCTCAAACAAAAAGGTACTGTTGTGATTGCCATTTAAAAATAATATTTATTAAAGTTGATTCTAAAATCCCCTATTTCCTGATGCTGGATATTCACCCTTTGAATAACAGAAAGAATAATATCATTGTAGTTTCATTTGCGGTCTACAAAAGTGTTTGACTCACTAAGGTTGAATGTCAGGTAATTTCATTTAAGGTTCAGTTTTAAAAGAGAAAAGAAGGAGAAAGATTTAGATGAAAAGTAGTGTATGACCTTAGAAATGTATTTATAATGTCTGACTGCAGCAGCCAAAAATAATAACCATTGAACCTAGTGAATAATTTAAGGCCAATGAGCTAACAGTGATCTTTGCAATGGGATATTAATACGTAAATATTTTAGTCAGCTTTTTCACACTAACATAAAAATGCCTTGTATTTTATCTACAGTCTCACTCTAGGTGAAATTTCTGAGAGATTCTATGTTCTCACTGATATCTTTTTATACATTCACACTTTAAAATTAAATGACTTTGCTATCCAAATATATTCAAGGAGAAAAAAAAATTATATTTTCTAAAATATGTAGTAATGAGTCCTAAAGCCATGTTTCATTTTACACATTGGGACAGTGCTATAAGAGAATCTGGTTCCTTTATCTGAATCTTTTGCTATGACTGAAGATTAGAACCATTTGGGTTTTTTTAAGTCAATACTTGGCCTTAAAGAACTATTATTCAATGGTCAACAGATATAAATATTTGAGTCTGCAAAATATATTTGCTATTCACATATATATAATGTAGAGATAAATATCCATATTATTATAACCATATCTAAAGTATGTTTTTAATCTCTTTGTGTTTCTTTGATATTCATGAACCAAAGAAATGGCTGCGGTTCTCAGCCAAAAGATTTATTTTTGTCAGTGTTTTTTGCTTGTTGCTTTAAAAAGAAGGGATATGAGCTAGAATTTTAAGATGGGCTTTTGTCACTTGAAAGAGTCAGGGAAACTGGAAAGGACATTACTCGGACTTAATCTGGGGGCTTAAATGCTGGCTCCACTCAGTCACAAATTAAACAAGTCACATAATCTATCTCAATTCATTTTTCTCACCTTAGATGAAAAAATATCTCTGGTTAATTGATAAGGCCCCCCAGATTCTAATCATGAATGAATAAACCATGACAATAACTGAGTCCCCCAAAATACTGTAGGAAAATGGAATCTTACAAAATGTAATCATATTTCAATAGCTATTTAGAAACAATTTGAGAGTAACACTCTGCAGGTTTGTCTTCTGCAATTTTTTGTGTCCCTTTGTAGACTATGGGTTTTCATAAGCCACAATTTTGGGCATATGAAAAATGCAACTGTCTTTACATAAATCCATAATAAGTAAATATAAGACTGTCCCAAACTCATATCAAAGAAAGATTTAGAATTTATTTAGAATTTTCACAACTGAATGTATTTCTCCATATCCACCTAAATCTTTGGGTAAAACAGAGTCTAGGCACTAGCACAGGAGACATCTGCTGATTTTTTGTGTATTGGGGATCTAACCCAACCAGAATTGCTCAGGCTATCTGCACTGGTTGTTTACCAGCTAGTCATTAGGTCCTCAGAGGCCACCACCTCTGTCCTCACGTCCAACAGATTTCTCTCTCTTCCCCAGTGATTCCTCTCTCAGAGCCACAGAAAATATTTTGAATATTCTATGAAGATTTTGGGTAGCTTCAAGAAAATAGGAGAATTATTTCAACCCACCCATGATAAGGCATATTACCACCATATCAACTGTATAGCTGCTGTATGAAATCTGGGTGTCCTCCAAACTCTGCAAGGCTAATCATGTCCCTCAACCTGCTCTGGGAGACAAGGTGTAGTTCATTCTCTTCAGGACTATCAAATATCTGAGGGCTCCATTTCCATCCTGTTTGAAAACAAGAACCTGGAGGCTAGAGCTAGTTAGAGGTAACTTATCAAGGTCCTGCAGTATGTAAGTTTTATCCTTCCCCTCAAACAGTCCTTTCTTTTTCAAAATTGGAACATTTATCTCCTTTCTGATTATAGTTCAGCTTTCCATCTACTCTGTTTTCAATCTCGTTTTCTGGTTTTCAGGTCTTAGCCTTTTGAAGCTACACACACACACACACACACACACACACACACACACACACCCCCCCCCCCCCCAGGCTCTTATAATCAAAGCTTTCCTCTCAAAACTGTAGTATCTTCCTTACATTTAAAGATTATTTTTTTAATTCAAAAATCAAATAATTCAACTTCCTACTTCTCTCTGGGTTTTTGTCTCTCGCATCGGCAATGCAGCAATGCAGACTGCTGCGTCACTGGAGCAGTCTGTGATAACCCCTGTGCCGTCATACTTGTGCAGTCCATAAAAAGGTATCATCTCTGTGTGGATGCAATAGAAACCACACATTTATCTGGGAGGGATTATTTTTCCTCTGGATACAGTGCTTGGCAATGGGACAATGCCTTTTAATAGAGAAGAAGTTTCCCTTTCTCCAAATCAGTGCAGCCCCACGAGAGGCTACATAGTTTGGTGAGTGAAACATGGACCGGATTTCACCTCCTGCAGGTCCTGGGGTTGGATGCCCTTGTGTAGAGCCCCACCAACAAACATAAACTGTATTTTGAGGTAAAAAGCATAAGGCAGGAAGTATTTCCAGGAATAATTCAGAACTTTATCCCATCAGCTATATTTTTCAAAGCAAAGTAAACTTGTAGTTCAAGAAATAAAATAATCCAGTGATTGCGAACAAGAAAGGTAAACAATATATTAAAACACACAAATAAACAAGACTATGATTTTAATCAATGATCTAGAAATAGGGAAATTTATACAAATCCTATACCATCAATTGCTTGCATGCATTAGGCAAGTGTAGTAAATTTTAAAATGTTGAAAATATTATTTTTCTCATCCTCTTCTGTGATATCCCATTGTTTAAGTGTTCTTTGGTTTTATTTGATCTCACGAGCCAAAAACCATTGGTCAATGTTCACTAGGTAAGAAAAACACTTTTTCATTATCTTTGAGGATATGTGGTGTTAATAACTTGCATATATACATCATTAAGAAGCATATAACATGATTAAGTAAGGAATTCTGAAGACGGACACAAGCAATATTTATAACTCAGTATAAAGTTATGTACCTCATAAATATATCACAAACTCTATCTTACCTTCCTAATGTACAGTTTTAAAAATGAAAAATGGGCCTCAGATATGCTCTTCAAAAATGTGCTATTAGGACAAATACTTAAACCAATATATAGATCAAAATAATTCATATAGGATTTTCTTTTATTGATTATTAATCCACTCTATTTGAGCAGTCCTGACTCAGATCAAAATCACTTTGCGAAAACGGCTGTAACCCTGATAAAGCAGTGGCACCAGAGCACCGCCCTACTTCAGCAGTATATTTGAAGAGTGAAAGCAAATCAATAATAATTATATAAACCAAATTACGTTATCTTTTCTATGAATACTGTAATTGTAAAAATGTGTAGAGAGAAGGGTTTTTTTAAAGGACACAATAGTCTATTAACTAATTTTTTTCAAAGTATATTATTCTACTAAGTTTCAGAAGCTGACTCCAATATTTAATGAGAGGAGAGCTGTAGAAATAAAGCGGAAGACACAAAAATTAAATAAAAATGGGAAGTTTAAAAAATTATTTTGCAATTGTAATACTAACGTTTTTCAATAGTTTAGAGGTAATAAAATATGTATTTTAAACAGGGCATTAATTATAGGATATGAATATAGATCCATCAGCATGTGAATCTATGGAAGACATATTAAATAACTCAAGACAGTGGATTAGTATCGTTTAACCTTGAAAATTTCTAAACCATCTATTTCTACATCCTTACTAGCATTGATTGCAATCAGTTGAATCAGTAGTTTATGTTCATTTCCTTTCATTTGCTATTATTTTACACAGGGGAATATTTGCATTTGCATTGTATTCCTGACATAAGTAAAACCCAATTCAAAATTCATACCTGCTTTAATGTACTAGTAAAATTTAGTACTTCCTTCAATAAGTCATCCTTTTCATAGGAATGTTGACTATAAAAGAATCTTTCCTTAACAGCAATCCAAGCACTATTATTTTAAAAAATTAATACTTAAGCAAGGGAATTAAAAATAAATCCTGGCAGTTAAAATATTATACTGTTTCTTGCTTAAATATTAATCTCCAGGTGGGTAAAAAAGGGAAATAAAAAAAACTACAGATTAAAAAGTGCATTAAGGTATTCATTAAAAAGCATTTAGTGAACAACCTGAATCCCAAACACAAAACCACTCAGTAAGTCTAGTCTTAGTGCCCAGTCTAATGCAGTGCTGTGGACAGGACTGGGGTGATGAGACGGAAGTGTCTGCGCCACATGCTGAGCAGAGGGAAGCATCTAGCCCTCACTTGCATTCATTTAGTGCCTTCCAGAACACAGATGTGTGCTGCTCTAGTCAACTGTGTTAGTAAATTATTTTCTCTATTTTTGCTGTTACATATATCTAAAGAAAGTATCATTTTTGGTTCTACAGAAATATGATTAAATGCTTTGTGGCTATTTAAAGCACATTTATTATTTCAGGTTTCTGAATCCAGATTTTTATTTTTAGTGCCAAAGAGCCTATCAGAAAGACATAGAAAAAAATATTATGTTCTACTCAGGGAAAATTATTACTTTTGTGTGTATATACTCTGTAACTGAAAATAAATTCTTATTATTTAATTTATAACACCATAATGTTCAATTTATATTTCTGAGTTAAACTGGTCCATATAAAAGATTATTCCATAGTATTTTTCTTTTTTTTTGGTTTTGGTCCTCTGTATTAGTACACAAAATTAAACTTATAAGTCTTTAAATTTACATTTAACTGTTTTGCCTTGCTCACTTTGAACATAGCTGTCTGGTCTTATCAAGGGATAACTTGGTAAGACAAATTGGCAAAGGCAGGTCATCTGAGAGTCCATCTAGCTTAATGACCCCTCCCAGGGATTCATCTCCAGGAAATGAACCTTCTCCAGCAACTTCTCAGCCTCTGCTGGAGCCCCATCAGTGAGAGGAGACTCACAATACTAGCTTCTGAAGCAGCTCATCCATACTTTGAACATTCCTGGTCATGAGTACCTGCTTTTTTTATATTGAACAATAATCTGTCTGCTTGAAACTTTTAGGCAATGACTCTTCTTCTTTGACTTGGAACCATAAAGAACAAACTTCATCTCTTTTTCAGGTAGTATAGCTTTAGGTATTTAAAAACAACTTTTATATCTTCTCTAAATCTTTTCTTCTTAAAACTACTAGTACTTTCAAACTTTCGTCATGTAAAATAGTTTTTAAAATTTGCTTCATCATCCACTGTCTGTCACATCGTTATTCTCCATACTTGCTCTACTTATCTGTTTGTAAATGTATTAACAAAAATATATAAACAGGGTTTTATACGTGTGCATTATGATATTGACTATAATGCCAGCTTCATCTTTCTAGTTGTCCCATTGTAATTAATACCATTGTTAAATTATAATATGGCTTTCTGATGTCCTATCATTCAGTTGGGTTACTGTGCTCTTTCTAAACAACCCTCCTCCCATGGTGGTCATAACTCAGTCATTTTCGTCATACCCAATTTAAAGTATCTTGTATTTAGAAAGCTCTAACATGGTTTTTCTGGGGGCAGTTACTGCTTATTAGGAATGAGTTTGTACTTTCATTTACATATTCTTATTAAATACCATCTTCATAGCCTAAGGTACATGTTGATTTAAAATTAAGTTTCAGTTATACCTAAAGACAACTCAACTAAAGAAGGGTTGAATAGCTGTAAAGCACTTGTGAATTTTTCTTCTCAAACTTTGTCAATTCAATTCCAGGAAGACCACAGGCAAGGTAATACTCCTGCAACCCAAAACTAGGCAGTTTGGTATTTTCTTTGATTACCAAATTCTTTGGTAAAAGAATTTTAATTCAGTTTCTTTATAGGATTTTATTTTTGCTATCTACACAAATGTGAATATCAACAAACTTATATCCATTAAAAAAATAGACACTATATGTGTGGCCAGTAGAATTGGCTCAGAGCAAAGTTAAATCACCCCACCCCTGTACTCTTTCTGCCTTAGAAAGAGGGGGAAAAAAAAGTCATATTTCTCCAATTAGTGAGGGAGTATGTTTGGCTAAGGATATAGGAGACTTGTGGGTGAAGGCATTGAGAAGAGGATGAGCAAGCAATTTTCTTCAGTAGTGAAGGCAAGTTGACTAAATATGGTTCACAGGTGTCAGTAACATAATTGTCATAGATTTGGTGCTTTCGTAGAAGTTCAAGGTGGCTGCTAGATTGGAGAGGAATAGAGTGTTGGAAACCGCCTTGCCTGGTTTCAGAAACTATAACCCCTAGTGGCTAAGGCTGAGTAAAATGACTTTGGGACTATAAGCCACTTAGGAGACAATGCTTATCTTCCTTGTAGGGGCACCATCTCTGCCCCCTTTCACCTCACCCTGCTTGGCCCTGGGTGGATGACTAGTTAGCCAATGACTGGTAAGATTCCTCAAGGGAGGGACAACCTAAGGCAGGCATGGTTGCAAATGGGGCCCTCAGGGAAGGACTTGGGCGGTTATAGAAAAATGGGGTGATGGACCCTCACCCCTCGGCTTTGACATAGCCTGAGTCCTCAGTCTGTCTGCCAGAAGTCTCCTAATGTCTTGGCTGCCTTACTTCCCCGGTCTAACTTAAGCCTGAAACAATTTGGGAGGGTTGTACAGCCTTGGGCATGAATGGATGGTTCCCTGGGGTGATCAGGCCAGGAAAGAATGCATAAAATCCTGTGAAACCTACTTTGCTAGTACCCTCAACTTAAACTATCCTTTGTTCCTCAAAGTTTTATGGCCCTTTAACTATCTGACCATGACTCAGAATAAGCCCTCAGAGTTCTTTGAATGTTAACTATTGTTTGATCATTTCTGCCTGATAATGATTGTTGAGCTTTACTTATACACCCTGTATTCCTATGCAAATTAAAGTCAATAAAAGCTTGTCAAGGCAAGAGTCGTGGTGCTCTCCCTTGAGACAGTGGCCTTGCAGTCCCTTTTCCTCCACAGGACTCAGTAGTCCGCGTGAATTTGTCTTGTCTCTTCCATTATGCTGCAAACACTGTGGGATGGTGTCCCCATCAACAGAGCATTGCCTGGGGACTCTGGTTCTGTCCATTATGGGGTCCAGTAATAAAACATAAACTGAAGTAACTTCATTCTGGTTCCTGGGTAATGTGAGATGTCACTTTTAGGCAGAATTAAAAATATCTCTTTTTGTTTTAACAGGCTGAATTAAGTTCTTTCTGCTACTTCAATAATCCAATTGCTTTTTTAATTTCTCAAAAATCTTTTTTTCTACATTCAGGGGAAAGCCTATCCCTTTTCTCTTTCTCATAGAGATTAAATTCTCCAATGCAATAATTTCCCAGAGGTCTCTCTGTTCCAGTTTCAAATGAAGTCTGCAGCCACCAATGTTGCCACTGAACAATGTTTCAGATGATTGATGGTTAGTTGTCTAAAATTATATTTTCTGCTTTATATGTCTTTAGTGAAAGGTAAGCAATGTAAATTTTTATCTTAAGAACTAGTCATGGAAGAGCTCTTACATGTCTATTTCGAATAACAGATTGATAACCAATACCTTAGTGTGCTCTTCCTGGGCAGCATGTCCTTGTCTTGTATTTACCCCAACATGCAAACCATTACCTCATCAACAATGCTCACCCTAACTTATTGGAATGATTTTTCTCTTTATGCATGGACCTAGAGGGTATTACGCTAAGTGAAATCACTCAGTAAGAAAAAAACAAATACCATATGATTTCACTCGTGTCAAATCTAAAGAACAAAATGAATGAACAAGAGAGAAACAGATTCATAGATATAGAGAGTAGACTGATGGCTGCCAGAAGGGAGGGGGTTTGGGGGCTTGGTGCATAAAGGTGAATGGATTGAGAAGTACAGATTGGTGGTTACAAAGTAGTCGTAGGAAATATAGTCAATAATTTAATAACTGTGTACAGTGCCAGTCAAATACTAAAAATATCAGTAAATGATTGTCTAACCACTATGCTGTACAACTGAAGGTAATTCAAAACATTGAATATAAACTGTAATTGAAAGGGTTTTTAAAAAGAAAATATGACAACTGGTATGATTTTTTTACCACTATATTTTCCATAGGTACAGAAACTTCCCTTATATCTAGCATTGTAGAACAGCAACTAGCACACAAAAAGGATGAGATACGTGCATACATGTCTGAAATGGAATAGCTCAGGAGAAACTATATAATATTTCAAAGATGTCCAAATTTATAGTTCATTATTATATTTAGTACTGAGAGATATTTCCACATTTTTCTCATAAAATAAGGACCAGAGTGAACAATGTTCCATCTTGTTTACTCCCGTTTGATACACTTTCCAACTTCTTTTTAACAATGTGAATGACTCAAATATTTGTATGTTAGCTCAAATCATGCCCTTTTTTGGTAAAAAACAAAACAAAACAAAAACTGTTTTTACTTCCTACTCATTCCACTTTCTCTTTTCTATTCTCAGAGGAATTACTGTTTTGTTCTTTTTTTCTGTAAGAAGACCAAATAATAATCCTTAAGTTACTGTTGAAAAGACTTTTGAAAACATGATTAAATTATTTTATTGTAGGGGAGGTATGAGGATGATATATAGGAGCATTTTAAAATCTTTATAAAAAATTAAATCTATGAAAATATAAATCTCATATTCCATTCTGGACACTACATTGATATATAGGGTAGATAGATTAATTTCCCTTTCTCACATATAGGTACTGTACCATTTAAATAGTTAGAACAATGAATATCTGTAGCTCTGCTACAAATCCTAAAAGAAAACATGGTGCAGGCTACTCCTTCTTGCTACTATAATGCATCAAAAATTATTTTAAATGATTTAATAACAAAATAAAAGATAAACTGAAACACTTTAAAACAAATGCATACCTTAAATGACCAGTGGTGGTACTAAATTTAATGTGGGATTATCCTTAGAAGAGCACTGGGAGCCATTTTTTAAATGGAGTTACATGCAAGGAAATAATATCTCCTTGTGTATGATTATCATACCTCTCTACAAGTTGGTTCATTTCTCATCTTTTGCATTTATTCTTATCTTTTAAGTCAGTAAATTTACCATAATTATATTTCTAATATTTGAATACCTTGAGGGATGATGTTCTAAGTGCTGAAGATAATCTTGAATTTCTTAGTCATCCAAAAAACTTATGAAATTATCTTTTTTAAAACTCTGTAATCCAGTCTCTCCGAGGTGCTATTATAAGCTCTTGAGCACTTGGACATTGAAGAGTTGAGACCATTTCTTCAATGTTCTCCTCCACACCTTTAAAGCATCCCCAGTCTCGCTCGAGGAGAGTCCTGTAAATCAGTGCTGCTTGATTGTTTTGAGAGGGGCTAGTGATTTTAAAATTCTTTCTTTTTTATCCAAATGAGAACACATGTTACAACTTTAATACAAAGTTGTGAAAGGCCAAGTTGAAATTAGGTGTTTTAGGATAATGGAAGTATCTCTTGTCCTTGTTTTTATGCTTGCAAATAAATGTTTTATACTGTGTTAAACTTCAAAACTGATGTAGTTCTGAAAAATAAAAGTTTGTATTATACTATATGGAAATAAACTCATTCAAAAAAAGATGGATGACTCAATCAAAAGTTATTTCTGTTCCCTCTTAAAATTTCTTCAGTTGTAGTACTGTAACAAGGACCATTTTTAAACTGGGCTCTCAGACTCAGATGACATATGATCGCCGCCAGCTGCATCAAGAGGCAGTCTGGGTAAAAATAAGTTATTTGACCAGAACAGAACAAAGCTGAAAATCTTCTGACACCTGATCCCTTCAGCAGCTGTGGAAATCTATTGAAATGGTTCTCCTTCTAATGCATTTGTCAGAATGCTAATTGGAAAAATGACTTCATGTCATGAGTCATATGGTCACCTCTGTGGACCTCATTAGACTTAAATGAGCACACTCAAGTCTAGCGCAATCATTCAGATACAGCCATATGTTGGTAAAGAAGATCTTTTAGTAATCAGGCTCCTGGCCAATTGTGAACATTGTCAAGTAAAGAAATGTGGAAAAAAATCACATTTAAAATAGAGATGTTTAATGGCAGATGCAGATACCAGGCCTTATAGCTTTCTGAGTATTCCAAAATATGCAAAGATTTTCGACACTAAGAAGCTCAAACAAGTTAAGCCAAAGAAGTTTAGCTAAATTTTAAGTTAAAAAAAATGCAACTTCAAAGCACTCTGGTGCAAAGAGACATACAAAATTAACTAAACTTAGGCCTTAGGAGCTCATGATTTAGAAAAGCAACCACTTATATAAGTAATTTTATAAAAGAAAGCTATAAAATATTTAATAATGATGTAGCAGTTAAGTTTCTAGAGGAAAGTATAGAAATAAGATATCAATTATAATTGTGTTAAATGAAATAAGGACAGGATGGAGGAATTAGGGAGCTTCTTGGGGTAGGCAAAATTTGAGGTAGGAATGCTAGGGTAGGGATAGATTCTGAAGGCACATGTGGACATACAGCTAAGAGGAAAGTAATTGTGGAGGACTTCAAAGCCCCAGATGAAGTCCTGGGAAAACACAATTGATGGAGAACAGAGCATAGACAATTGTAAGCATGGGTTTGAAGCAGTAGGATTTGGTGCTAAGGCCAGATGGAAGGAAAATCTTTGATTGTTAGTCAGGAGACTATCAGGATAAATCTATGTAGAAGACTTAAAAAATGAAGATGAGTTGTCTCTTAACAGTATAGATCACATTCTTAGTGTTTAAAAATAATTTTAGAATTATTATATAAAATGATGCTTGTAATCTCTTTACAGGTATATACATTCATGATACGAATGTATTGAATCATTAAATCAATTAAATATTTTGTTAGACTTTTTGCCATCTAGAGAGAAAAATTGATTGTTCATCTAAACTTTATTTCTTATGGTTGTCTTCCTATGAAATACATCATACCACAAAGGGCCCAGAATTTTAGTGATAATTGATATTTCTATTAAATATACAACTCAAGTGAATGAACATCTATTGAAAGATTATTATGGTCAAGAACTCAGGCACTATGGAAGTAATAATAGTGTGATGGGGAATATATGGCCTACCCTATGGTCTAAGTCCAGCCGGGTCACTGCTGATAGGACTGGTCCTATCTGGTATTTTGGAGAATGGAGCTGCCATCTGTTTCTAAAACTCATGGTTCTCAACAACAGCCTCAAAGTCAATAAGTCCTAGAATATGCTATTTCTTTATTTGACTTCGTGGCTTTTTCCTGGAATACTGGTCATGTATCTTAGTTTGAGAGCAATTATACATATGTTAGATCTTCTTACTATTTTTCTAAACTGTTTCCTATAATTTTCATACTGTTTTTTCTATGCTAAATTAAGAGAGGATTTTCATTTGATATATCCTGTCATTCACTGGTTTCCCCTTCAGATCTGAGTCAGATCTCTGTTGTATCCATCTTAGCTGAGTTCTTCATTTCGGTGTTAATTCTGGAATGTTAATTTTTCAAATGTGCTAGAATCTTTTTATCATGGTTTTTAGTTCTCTGATAAAATTACAATCTTACTTTTTATTTTTTGCATATTTTAAGTATAGCTCTTTAAGATCTTTGACTGATTACTCCAATCTTAAAATCATTTAGACCAGTGTTTTTCATTTGTTTGTTTTACTAGTTGATGTTCACGTTTACTTGTCTCCTGGTGTGTATATTCTTTCTTTGTTACAGCATGTTATGTAAACTTTCAGCATAATGTTAATAAATTGTTACACTGAGTTCTCACAGATACCACCTATATTGTACCACTAGGATTTGAATATATGTCATTTAAAAATACATGTATTACCTTTCTATTACTGAGTTATAAAAAGGAAATAAAATCCTTATATCAAAGAGAGAAATATTTTTTCTTTTATATTCTTATCAGTTTTTAATCATTTCTTGGTTAAATAAAATCTTAATGGCTTGTAAATTGAACTTTACTAATTTAGTTTGGAACCAAATGTGTAACATTTAACTTAAAAAATTGATAGTTATTTGACTGTATTTATAGAAAGCCCACTGTGTAATAGGTTTTATTTTTTGGTAGTTCCTGAGGAACTACCTACATCTTTACCTTAGCTGGATATCTACCTACATCTTTTATGTGCTGAGGACACACTGGATGGATTGTGTCCTGAGGACACACTGAGGATACCTTGGCTGAATATCTACCCTCATCTTTTGTGTCCTGAGGACACAATATCTGACAGACAAATGTGATCTTTATTTTCTCGGAATTCCTCAGTTTATTGCGGCCTGGCAAACATTCATCAATATATCACATTGATAAGTTTAGAAATTAAAAAGGGTTCTGAAAATAAAAGGGCATGATTACTTATAAATTTGATTAGGAAATCTTTAACTTGTAAAAGTTTTTAGACTCTTAAATTCAATATTTTTTGACATTTCCATAATATGAAAAGAGCAATCACTTAGATCAAAA
Source organism: Tonatia bakeri (assembly GCA_004024845.1). NCBI lineage: Eukaryota > Metazoa > Chordata > Mammalia > Chiroptera > Phyllostomidae > Tonatia > Tonatia bakeri. The sequence continues at coordinate 31,338 of PVIA01004841.1, read as the reverse complement.
GATATGCTGGAGCTACCTAGTACTCGCTCCCAAGATCAAATTGTGTATATCTCTTCCTAATTATGCATAATGGTAGTAGCTTGAAATTATCTGTGGTACAATTATTTACATCATGAATACTAGAAAGCTGCTAAAATCAGGGTTTTATTTTTTTAACAGAGTTGGTTGTCTGTCTCTCTCTCTCTCTCCCCCTCACATGCACACATCGATTACATTCTTTCTACAAGAGAAAATATATGTCCACTAACACTGAAAAGCAACTATTTAAAAAGATTTTCACAAAGTAAAATTAACCCCAAGTACTTTCCAGCTGAAGGACATGACTGAACTAATTAGTTTAGCAAGATCCACAAATGGATTAAGGAGGTGATAAAGCTATAACTCCCAACCTGAGATATCTAAATGCTGAAATTGACGTAAAAATATTCCCACCATGTAAATGACAGTAATTTTCATTTTTATGGTTGATCAGGTGCAATACAATATTTTAAACTGGAATTAAAATTAGCATATGGGACTTCCAGCCAAGGTAAAGATGTAGGTAGACATGCTTCACTTCTTCACACAACCAAAAGGACAACCACCAACTTAAAAGTGAAAAAGAACCAGAACGGCCAAAAAAATCAAACTGTATGAAAGACCAACAACCAAGAAGTTAAAGAAGAAACATTCATTCAGACTGGTATGAGGGGCAAAGAAGGGCAGCCTGGGTGGAGAGGACAGGTGGCAAGGCAGTGGCTACTGGGAGGAACAACTGGGGAGTGAGACAGATCATACAACCCAGGGTTCCAGCACAGGTAAATAAAGCCTAAACACCACTGGCTATAAAAACCTGTGGGCATTGTGGGGGCAGTGAGGGAAACTCTCAGATTCACAGGAGAGTTTGTTGCAGGGACCCATGGGGTCCTAGAACACACACAAACCCACCCAGAATCAGCACCAGAAAGGCACAATTCATTTCTGGGTAGCAGGGGAAGTGACTGAAAGTGGGGCAAGATCCAAGCAAGTGGCATTTTTCCCTCTCTGACCCTTTCCCCACATACAGCATGACAATGCAGTGACATTGGTTGCCCTGCCATGGTGAATACCTAAGGCTCTACCCCTTATATGTAACAGGTGCACCAAGAAAAAAAAAATATGTCTCAAATGAAAGAATAGATCAAAACCCCAGAAAAGCACTAAGCAATGAGGAAATAGACAAACTATCAGATGCAGAGTCCAAAACATTGGTAATCAGGATGCTCACAGAAATGATTGAATAAGGACACAAAATAAAGGAAGAAGTGAAGGCTATTCCAAGTGTAATAAAGCAAAATACACAGGGAACCAATAGTAAAGGGAAGGAAACCAAGGCTCAAATCAATGACTTCAAACAAAAGGAAGAAATAAACAACAAACTGGAACAGAATGAAGAAACAATTCAAAAAAATGAGTTGAGGCTTAGGAACATCTGGGACAACTTTAAATGTTTCAATATCTGAATCTTAGTGGTATCAGAAGGAGAAGAGGAAGAACAAGAAATTGAAAACTTATTTGGACAAATAATGAAGGAAAACTGTTCCAATCTGGTGAAGAGAATAAAATGCAAGTCCAGGAATCTCAAAGAGTCCCAAAGAAGTCAGATCCCTGGAAGAACACACCACAAAACATCATAATTGAATCAATTAAGTAATCTTTAGATTACTTATAACACATAATATAATGTAAATGCTATGTAAATTATTGCTATACTGTATTGTTTAGGAAATAATGAGAAAAAGAGTCTGCACAAAGTCAGTACAGACACAACAATCATAGGCCAAACTACTTAGTACATGTCAGAAACAACATAACATTACCTGAATATTTTCCATCCACCATTGGTCGAATTCACAGATGTAGAACATATGGGTACAGAGGGCTATTATGTATGTGTATAAACATTTAAAATATTTAATATTTTCTATACATGCAAATATATATACATACAGAGATGTATATATATGTGTGTGTATGTATGTCCATATAAATATATTATGCATTATATACCTATACTTGATTATTTCTGAAATCCAGATACATCAATAATTTGTGTGTTCATTTATTATAATGTTTTTCTAGACAGATATTACTAGACTGTCATGTTAATGGTGCTTTAAAAATGAAGGAAATGTGTTAAGTCCTCTATCATTAATATTTAATAAACCTTTAACTCATTTTATCAACACAAAAAACAAAATTATGTATTATTTATATTTAAATTTCAAATACATTAGGTTTATTTTTATTTTTCTAATATATCTAGGTATTTAAGAATATTTTTAAAAGATTCTTTTGTTGTTTGGTTCATACTTATCTGGAGAAATACTTTGATTTTTTTTAAATGTGAAAACTGTGTACCTTACAATCAATGGGGGTGAACTTTCAAGAAATCATCTCAAGTAGGAAATACTTATTAAACTATTTTTTGTTTATGAACATTCCATTTTGAGGAATAAATGTTATAATTATGATAAAAGTTAACTAATTTGATCTTTAACAATTTCATGTAAAATATAAAAAGTAAAACTTCAAAGCTGTGTCTTATCTTTATTTATTAAAAATCACTCAGTACATGGATATTTTCTGTGACCCTGATGCTAATAAAGAAGAGAAAAATTACATGACTGACAAGTACTAGAACAGACCTGCCTGGGACAATACAGGAGTGTGAGTTTCTGAATCCACCTGCTCTTTTGGGCTGGTACTAGAGCTATTCATGCTTTAATGTGGTCCCCCAAAGTCCCCTTAAATCATAAATTGTCACCATGCAGCACAGAAACCATTACAAGTTTATAAATACTTTAAAACATAATTGGTCATATTAACGTATGTTTTAAAATAATTATATTTAACACACAGCCTGAAGAGGTAGTACTATTAAACTAGGATATATATATTTTCCTAACTGTTGGGGGCTCTGCCTGCAGAGCTCCTCCCAGCCACCACAGATGAGAATAAGTTTACCAAGACATGATCTGCTTGGAGAGGAAAGGCTGACCAGTCTCAGAGGAGAAAGGTGTCAAGCCTCTCTCTCAATGGGCTTCTATTGAGTCTAGCTTGCATAGGGATGCATATCAAAGAAAGGAGGTATGGTTTACAGATAACATTTATGGAATCGTGGGGGTCCTTTTAAGTCCGGGTCTGGTAGACAGGGTGACGCTAATTGGCCATAAAACCTTGGGAAACAAACTTATTTTGTGCTTGGACCTTTAACATTTAAATTGAGGACATTCTTAACAAAGCAGGTTTCACAGGACTTTATGCATTCTTTTTCAGGCCTGATAGCCCCCCTCCGGGAACTGCTGGTTCCAGCACAGGGCTGCACCCTGCTTCGGCATTGTTTCAGGCTTGAATCAGGCAGGGGAAGCAAGGCAGCCAAAATATTAGGAGACTTTTTACAGATAGAATAAAGACTCAGGCTATGAAAAAGCTGAGGGGTGAGGGTCTTTTGTCCCTCCCTCCACTCTCTCCAAAGTCCTTCCCTGATGGCCCCTTTCAACTGTGCCTGTCTTAGGTTATTTCTTCCTTGTGGATTATTATCATCCTCCAGGGGCCAAGCAGGGTGAAGTAAAGGAGACAGAGGCTGTGTCCCTGCCGGGAGGATAAGTTTTGTCTCCTTAGTGGCTTATGGTCCCAAGGTCCCCTAGCCATGGGTCCTTTTTGCCTGTCAGTGGGGTTATAGCTTCTGAAACCAGGCAGGACAGCTCCCAACGTCTAACCCCTTTGTGACATGACCAGAGAGAACATAATCAATATTTTATAATGTGAATTGTACTTTACACAGTTCATAATATCAAATTCAAAAAGAGAAAAAATATCCTAAAAGTTTTAAAATATTTCATCATATAAAGAATGAATTATCTACATTGTGTTTACTCAGTATTATGACCATATGCAGTTCAAGAAACAGAGAGAACAAAGGGAAATTGTTTTCCAAAATATTTAGATGACAATAGGACACTCTATTGTCTGATTCCTGTTGGCTGTACACAGAATTTTTTTTTGACACATGACCTTTCTCACCTATTCTTAAGAATCAAAATGTTCTTTACTACATTAAGAACTAGGTAGATTTGTTTCTGTTTTTATTTTGTCTGTGTTTACAAATGATAATAAAGCTGCCCTAATGTGTCAACTTTCATTAAAATATCTCCATCAGAAAACTAATACCATGCAATGAGTGTACTTTTATTTTGTCAAATTTATAAATTCAGAATTTTAAGAAATTGCCACAGCCCTACATTAATATGGGAAATTTCTGAGTACACTTAGCTATTAAACCAAAATTTCAGTTCAGTGCACTGACTTAAATGGTAAGAGTGATAAATCAATTACCACAGAATAGCTTTTAGTAGGTCAAATGGTTGTGCCATTTTGAATGAGAAGACAAATCATTGACTTTCTAAAGTACTGACCAAACCTCAGTTTTTCACACTGGGGATAAAAGGCAAGAAGGACAAATGTAGGTAGAAATGGGAAGCATACGAGATCTCTTGCTTGAGGAAAATCCAAAAATGCAAAATACAACAGTGAGGTTGGTAATATCTGCAATTTTACAAACCTAGGTTTAAAGGTGTTAATTATGTAAAACACATGGTGCAGTGCTTGGAACACAGTGGGCACAACAGTCTCAATGAATGTGCATGCTTCTGGCTGCAACTAGAGCAAATCACGTAAAGATCTGATTTTTTCACATTTTTTTTATTGTTGCTTAAGTACAGTTGCCTCCATTTTCCCCTCACCAGTACCCCCCACCCCAGCCACCCCCACTTCCCACCCTTTTTCCTATCCCCCTTTGGCTTTGTACATGTAGCCTTTATACATGTTCCTGACAACCCTTCCCCATTCCCCCTCATTAAAAGTCCCCTTTCCTCCCATGAGCCCACTTCAACCACTAAAATACCAACCATTAGATTCATTCATTATCTTCAGGGGTGGAGGTAGACAAAGTCAGAGTTCAAATATGCTACTCCAAAAAAAGCAACTTTGCAAACATTATTCATAATGACTCATTTTACCAGTTAGGCATCTGTGCAGCCTGAAGAAATGACAGAGGGGCTTCAGTAGAGAGATTCTAAGTCCATGAGGTTCACTCTGCACATAAAGGCATTCTCTTAAAGTTACTGTTTTTATAAAATTTAAAAGTCATTCTCAAATGGAAGTAGGAGCTCTGCATACATATGAATTGTATAAAATATAAGTGGGACAGGAGGAAGAAAAAGAGAAAATAGTAGGGAAAAGAAGGAAGAAGTGGGAGAACCTAGGAGAAGGATTGACAGTGAAAAAACTGAGCAGCTGTACATATAGAGCCAGACTTAACTCAAAGGAAAGCCTGTTGGGTATGGGAATATGTAACAAAGGTGAAAATTAATACAGATATACAGATATTTGCAGCTTTTTCTCTTCTCCTTTCTCCCTCTTCCTCTTTGTTTTTTTTTCTTCTTCTTCTTCTTTGAAAGGTTGCTTTGTATTATACAACTTTTTTGAATTTCTGTTCCAGAGATTTCAAAATGTTTGTAGTTTTCATCAGGGGAATTGGAACCTGATTTGTGATTTTTTTAATGGCTGCCTTGTGATGATAAGCCTCGTGATAGAGTCATAAATCAGAGGTTTGATTTGCAGTACTTAGGTAATTCCTGGACCAAACGAGCAAAAGTTATGGAACTGCACTAAGAAGAGAAAGAATATGGAAAGAATATGGAAAGAATAATTAAGTCCTGGATTAAGACAGTTTTCCTTCCTCAGGAAACTTTACTCAAGAAAGAAGCAGGAAGGAAGCAAACAGTATATTCTTTCACAAGAACCCTCGAAGTTAAGGAAATTAGAAAAGAAAGTCTTATGAGGAAAACAAATCTCTATAGGTGCTAAAAAAATGAAGCTATGCTAGAACCATAATGTGTGTGTTGATGTGACTAGTGCTCAACCTAAAGCTTCGAAAATCTAAACTGCTGCATTTTGCCATTATGAGCATAACTGCTTCTAAATCAATAATAACAAGGCTAACAAAAGTCAATCAAATTTTTTAGCATTTTTTTCGTTTATTTTGTTGGGATTCTTAGGTTTTATACTATTAGTATAACACTTTTGAAGTTGTGATTGTTTGCAAGTAAAAAAGGAAACCTTATTTTGTAATTTTATGTCTTTTATAGTTAATCAAATTTATATGAATCTAGTAGCTATATAAAATTTTGGACAAAATGAATTGAAAAAAAAAATGATCTAGTTGTACTTTATACTTTCCCATTGTAAAACTGCTATAGCCAAGTGATATGATTTCTAATTTTAAAAAAGTGTGGTGAAAAATTGCAGCATTTTTAGTTTATTCACATATGTTCAAATATAATGTGTGAATTTATGTCTAATATTACACATATGTATTTCATTTGCGCATGTACCTTGTACCTTCCCTTTTAAATGTAATCCAAAAAGGCTATGCTGCATATTTGTTAAAATCCTTAAGGCAAATAATTTAATCTTTTACACACAGATGGTACTCAAATATTGGTTCACATAGTATAGGCAAGTTTTACTTGCAATACTCTCCATCAAAAGGAATTTTTTATCTAATAATAGAATAATAGTCTGTTTTTAGAAATGCAAGTTCTGCTTCCAATGTTAAATCCACAGTGAAATAAAATCATCAGAAATCCTAAGTTTCAAAATTTAATTATCAGTCAAAACTTGTTTGGAACATCAACATGACTTTTAATATATTGCCAACAGTACTTATAATGTTTTTGCACATCACATTATAGATGTGTCTCTCACAGTGCATCAGCTACCGCACAAACTGATCGATGAAAGTGGTTTCACTGCTTTGTATATCAATAAAACTTGACTTTGGTTTAGACATTCTAGAACTGTGAACTTTGATGCAATTTTATTTTTTGGTTCAATTAAACCATTTGCCTATATTCCCTCATGTGATATTAACTGCTGTTGTGCATCATTCCAAGTGCATTTTCATATGGCTATCATTCTAGTTAATTTATCTTATCCCCTAGACAAGAATTAAATATTTATCCACTTAATATTTCTGTTAACTTGCATTCTCAGAAAGGATATGTAAGGTTATAGCAATGCCTACCTGTTTCTCAGAAATCTCTCATAAACTCTTCCCAGTATTATGCAACAAGTATTAAAAATAACAATTTGTTTTGCTTATTTAATGTTGATAAAGTCCTGTCATTTGAAAACTTCCTCACAATGTTTCTAAATATTATAGTTTATGATAATAAAGTTTATGTGAATATATTTCATAGCTGTTTTTATATTTGATTTATAGTTTAATGTAGTAAAATTATTTGAACGCATTCTCATTTTATGTTACACAAGTTATTCAAGTATTAATATACCTCATGTGATTAAATGTACCTTTTAAGATGGAATTAATCATGCATACATTGAAAATATATTTCTGCTGATTTTAAAAATGGTAACATATGTCTTACTAAAAACTGAAGATTAATCAAACAAAACTGTTGCGATGCTTACTGTCTTATGATCAGATAGCCAACTTAAATTCAACAAGGATGATTATCAACCAAACTCATGAAGCACTACAGAGTCAAGGTCTAGATGCATCTTTGCCTGGAAACAATCTTGATATTTTAGGAATCCTTGTTTAAAGTTTAAGTCAATTTGACTTTGAAATTCAAACAAACCTGAGTACCTATTTAAGGTCTGTATAAAGGTCTCTCCCAAGAGAATTAGCCTTTTAATTAATGGGGAATTGCTAATTTCAAGGATAAACATTCAGCATTGGTGGGCAGGAGCAATGATTATTATTACAAAGTGTTTACTATTCAGAGTATCCCAAACTTCAATTTCCATTGACTTCTAATAAAGGAGTTTCCCATAAACAGTAAGACAAAATTAGTGAGCTCTTACACTAAAATTCAAATTTTGCTTGAATTTTAAAATTCAAAATTCAATTTGAATTCAAATTGAATTCAAGCCAATTCAAATTGTTCCTAAGTACTAAAAACATTATGCAAGTATGTGCTTGGTGGGATTGAAAAGTCCAGGAAACATCTAATATCGCTTTCTGAAGTTCAAAATTTGTATGTGTAAAGTATTAGTTTCATATTAAAATGGTATCCATTATGAAATAGAATAAACATTTGCATAGATTTTAAAGGTAAAACAGAGTCTAAAGACATCTTAGGTATGTCACTTGCCTCTGCTTGACAGGAAGTATTAATGAAAAATTCGAGGAGCCGTGGTCCAGATTAAGAGTATTAAACAGCCAACTATGTAGCCCACGGGAGCAAAGGATATATTGTTTGAGGTCTGATGCAAATTCACTAAGACAATGAATAAATTGAGACAGGGGTGGTTTCAGCTGTATCTGAGGAGAAAGTGGGCAATTTCCTTGTTTCCGTATTCCGAATATGTGGCTTTCATAGTCATACTGTGAATATACAGGGTTCTTTATCTTGGAAAAGAAAGCAAAAGCAAAGAAAAATTAACATATGTTATCTTGGAATACTAGTTCACAAACACACACAAAAGACACATGGAAATGAGTGGATGAAAATTGAGGGGTTGGAGGCCAGAAGCTAAACCATCTGAACTGTTAACTGCACCGCGGTACTTCATTTCCTGTAAAGGTCCCCTAGCCCCGAGCAGCACTGTTTTACCGGTGAACACGATGAGCATTTCTGAACGGTGGATGCAGGCAGAAGCATTGAAGTGGTTTTGCTATAAACAAGTTATAATAATATGTACAGATTATATCTTTCTTTTATTACATTATCAGAAACTATATGCAAATTTTACATGAAAAGCATTTCTTCTTCATTACAGAGTGAAATCTGCAGAACTGAATCTCTATTATTGTCTTCCCTATCCAATTATTTTATTTATTTGACACCAGTGGTGGGCACCTCTCATGCTATGAGGACAGAAAACACACACACAATCAGAAAGACTAACCCTTGAGTTCAACAAGTTTACACCAAGGATGCAGACCAGCAGCCAGAGAAAAATAATACAGTTACAATTGTTTCAGAAGGATATATTAATAACTGAGAAGAGTCTACAAGTACACTTAAATTTCATTCTCCTGGCAGGCTTCAATGATGGAAGCATCTAGAAGGGCCCAAGAATAGCTTTTAGAAGAGATAACCAACCTCTTTGAAGAGGAGGATGCGCAGTTGATGAAGCACATTTTGTTTCCTGGTGTGGGGAAATGTGAGGCTGTACCGCTGGTAACGCCACCAGGTGGCTCAAATGTCTGTGGTGAGTCACTGGACCAGTGTCTCATCACTGATACAGACAGCTGGTTGAAACCATGGCTTACAACCTAATCTGATTAAAATTTAACATAGGAGTTAAAAGATTTGGATTTGACATCAAGTTCACTGTTGAATTGCCTTTTGATATTTGGAAAACATTTTAAGCTTTTTTAAGTTCTCAGTTTTCCAATTTCTGTATGATTAGATACTTTTTGGCAACTTCGAAGGCTGAAATTCCATAGCTAACTTAATCAAATTTCTGTCCAGATTAAACTAGGGGCCTAGTTTTTAAAAGGTTCAGTAGTAGAGAACCAACCTATCTGATAAGAGCATCTTAACTACTCCTGAATTGAATATGCTCTGGTATAGAATTTGTTTGAAAACAAGCCTAGAGATAAGAGACAGTCTGAGGTGTCCAAATTATAATAATCATGAAAGTAACTTATTATTTACTAAGAGAACTGGATCTTAAAAGGGAACTCTAATGTGCAGGAATCACCTAGAAGTTTGTTTAATTTATCAGGAGTAACATTTGATAAATAAGATTATATAAGTTTTGAGCATACAATTCTGTGTCATATGTATATTGCATTGTGTGCTCACCATCCAGTGTCTAGTCTCTTTCCATCACCATATACTAGATCCTCTTCACCTTATTAAAACTTCCTACCCCCTTACCCTCTGGTAGCCACCATACTGTTACCCATGTCTATGGATTGTTTTGTTTGTTGATTTGTTGTTTTCTGTTTTATATTCCACACATTAGTGAAATCAAATGGTTCTTGTCCTATTCTGTCTGACTTATTTCACTTGAGTGTGACAATCTCATGATCCATCTATAAAGTCTTCTTTTTTTCAAATAGCAGTATTAAATACTGCCATTAGAAGTTTCCTTAAACACAGATTGCTGAGCCTGATCCCAGAATTTGCAGTTCAGGGAGTTTGGGATGGGTTCCAGACTGGTAACTAACAAGTTGCTAGGGTATAATTAATGATAATGGTCTAGAACCTCACTTTAAGAATCACTGACTAAAAGTATTATTGGTAGATATTCAACTTGCTCTGCACAGTTAAAAAACACACAGCTTCAACAATATTGTTTTTCTTTTCTTTAAAGATTTTAGTTATTTTTAGAGAGATGGGGAAGGTGGGAGAAAGAGAGGGAGAGAAACATCAATGTGTGGTTGCCTCTTGTGTGCCCCCTACTGGGGACCTGGCCCACCACCCAGGCATGTGCCCTGATGGGGGAATCAAACAGGCAACCCTTCAGTTCACAGGCCAGCACTCAATCCACTGAGCCACACCAGCCAGGGCAATATTTTTTCTATGTATGTGTTTCACATCTATCTATACATGCATATAGCTATACTATATACATGTATATACATATATATCTATATATATTAGTTTTAATATATTTAGCTGCTTAAAATTTAACTGCATGTCCAATTCTGTAAATAACATACCCTCAGTTAATATTTGTTGTTAATTAAAATAGTTTCCAAATGTAAGATTCATAAGGTATGCTTGTAGACAATATAATGATACTGTCATAATACGGTGCTCTGTGAGTAAAGAGAACATCAGTTCTTAGCTTTCATTCTTACGTTACTTTCTAAATATAATTGACCACCTGAAAATGTAAGAATTTGTACTGAAGGAGATGGATGTATCTATATGTGATTGTCCTTCATGGTTTTTTAAGTAAATGTAAACCATGTAAATGTATGGGTAACTTGCTTTGCCCCATAAATGTCTTCCTAAACATTGTGTGTACATGAATTTTACCTAATTTATATTAGGCTTATTTCTTGCTTTTATAAGCAAGAAAATAGGATTATTTTAAAGTTGTTGTGAATCTTTTGTAACAGAAAATTTCTCTTTAAAACTGGTTTTGTATATCATAATTTTCTTTAAGGTGCAGTATTTATATATGTCTACTAAGGCAAATCTCATAAACCTTTGACAGCTTTGATGCAATTTCATGTTTTATATTATTAAAACCTGAGCTTGTATAGTCTAGTAGGAAAAAAAAGAGGAGGATGAGAAAATTCAAATATCACTCTTTATATTTCTGACTTTGTACATTTTATATTTATAAATCCATTGATCTCTAAGCCACTCCAAATGACTTAATGTTTTAAGGTAACATTGAATTAAATAATCTTAAAAATGAGTTATGGGTAGTCATTCTCTTGATGAACTGTTTAGTGCCTCCTAAATTTTGTACACAGAGATTTTGTAAAAGCAAGCACTCATGTATTGGGTTATTGCCACACCAAAGTTTAATAAACTTACAGTTTTACATGTTAAATGCCCAATGTTAATTGTTTTGTAACTTTTCCAAAGTACTGGTTATAAAAAATATTATTACACTTTGGATCTTTGATTGTATGTGTGTGTATCTCACATAGAGTAGATATACTCATGCATTTACACAATTGCACAAATAAATGCAAAGAAAAAATAGAAAAACATTTGAAAATCTTTCTAAGTCTGTTTATACTGTAATATAAAATACATTAGAAGTACCTTCTACCTTCATAATTTTCTTACGTTTGTACATTTCTCTTATTTCATATCAGCAGCTCTGATTTATCCACTTAAAATTTTTATGTTATTTCATTTTTTGTTGCTTGTTTATTATCAGCTTATATTTTTGGAAAAAATTTCTTTGCATTTTTTTTAATTGATGAGATTTCATCCTGGTTTGTGAAAGAGAACCAGCTGTTTTCTTGAAAGATAATTTTCTGAAGCTGTTGTGTACCATAATTACACTGCAATTACATAGCAATATCCATAAAAGCAGATGAGGGTTCTATGTGTTATTTTACCTCATTAGAAGTTGCAAAAATGATAGATGCGGTCTATCTCAGTTTGACTATTGCCCTCTATTGGCAAGTTCAAGTTCTGGTACAATCTAAAAGATAACAACAGTAAAAACAGAGATGATTTTGTTTTTGTTTTGTTTTTTAAAACAATAGTAACATTTGGGTCATAAGGTAACACCATTAAAAGTTTCAAACACTCTTTTCACAATTAAAATTTAAAACACACCTTTGAAATCTAGTGATCTAAAAAATAAATCACCAACCTAGTGATATCTGATTTGGGACTTTGTTCCAGCACCAAATTACAGAGCACTAATCTTTTCTCCCTCACTCAAAATCCACTTGAATCATACCCCTCTTTTCAGCAAAAACCCGTTGGAACTTTTCCTTGTTCCCAGCAGGTATCCTCTTCTCCAAGGCAATTTTCTCTAAGGAGATTTTTAAGTCTTTTACCATTTCCAAAAATCAGTTGTTAATCATACTGTTAATATCTCAGTGATTTTTTAAAAACTTCAAAATTTAGTCACAGGTAGAGAAAAATTCATTTCTAATATGTTACTGAGAAGGGTTTTTATTTTAGGCCAGACAATATCTTACATATTATGAGTGAGGAGGAAGATGTGAGAAAACCAGCTTTTAAAAATTTAGCTGCAATTACTTCACATGTTGTAACCTTCAATGTGAGTTCTATGGTGGGAAAGGTGCACATGTGCAAATAAACACTATCTTTCACATGCCTTTGTCTCTGATTGGCAGCTGGGGGATATAGTATTTTAATAATATTTATTTTGGCAGAAGTGGCAGGAAATACTCTAGTTTTGCAGCCAGCTAGGCAACCAGAGAAAAACAAATCTTCTGAGTTCTTTTATGACCTTCTAGGAATCAGAACTTTTAACAGATTTAATATTTTTTAAAATAAAAATAATGTTTTTCTAAATTTCACTTTTACCACTTATGCCAGATAGACTGCTATCTACTCATATAATATTCTTAATGTTTCCTGTGCAGCAAACTGAGATAAATTTAGCTGCAAAGTTTCTGGATTGATGTCAGATTTAGGAGTTGAGAATTAAAATTAGTTCATCTCTTTGCCAACACTAACACCGATCCTGGAGCACGTTTCCTCAGAGGCACTAAAATGGTGACAGCTTCGAAAACCACTGGGGAAGGTTTCCATACGAGAGCTCAGATTCATTTAACAACTTTGGCTTAGCATGATCCCACCTCTGTTGCCTCTGTCTTTGCCTAATTAATAACAGCATTGCCTGTTTAAGAAGATATATCGCACAAAACAAACACATTCCAAGCAGAACCCATAGGTTTAAAAAAAGACAAAAAAACAAACAAAACAAAACTGTGTGCCTGTAATGGCTTGCCTTTCTTGTTCGACTTTTTTCCAAATGTCTGTTTGCACCTACAAAGCATTTTTTAAGTGAAACATAATGGCACAATTGACAGGCTCTTTTCCTTCCTAGCGATTTCAGTCGCTGACTGTGAACCACTGCTGATTAGTCATTCACAGTTGACAAAACTATGCAGGTTACACATTCAGGGAACCTTCCCAGTTGTCATGACAAGCACCTGGTAATGTACAGAATTGGAGTCTTCATTATTTAACCTGTTAGTAGAGACAAAAACTCCCTTTGTCTGGTTTTCATTTTTTGATTGGCTTATTTTCTTAATGCTAATGTTTCTGAACCATATTTCAGGTATTTTACTGATCCTGGATCAATATCCCTCTTCATATATTGAGGTTCTGCTTAATCAAAAAAAATCCTTGTAAATATATAATTATTTATTTATTCATTAAATATGTATCAAGTACTTACTATGGAACAGGAACAATTATACATTATATATATATATATATAAAATATCCCCATAACAAAAGCCCCTACTCCCATGGTGTTTACTGTCTACTGGAAGATGTTGAGAAAACAATTGAGTATTTACCATGTCAAGTGGTACCAGCTCTAAGGGAAATTAAAGTCAAGTATATTCTTTAGGGTTCAGGAAGGGAAGCAGAACTTCCATGAATGATGTAGAATCAAGGGGCTTATTATAGAAACTTAATTTGTAATAATTGATTTTACACAGTTGTGGAAGCTGATATAGAATCTAGTCAAAGCCATCTGGTGGTGGGCCTGAAGTCTCCATTTGTCTGCAGTGCTATTTAGTAGTTGGGGAGAATATCTGGATACGAGGCAGAGGAATGCAAAACAAATTGGAATCCAGATGACATTGGAACCCATAAGAACATACTGGAACCAAAGTTTGTCTATCAGTACATCCAACCTTGATTACATGCAGAAGGAGGTGGCACTCTCTCCTATGGGACTGTGCACCTGCCTGCCTGGCCCAGGACTCAGAGAAGCTGAGGGTGATGATTATCGGGTAGAGGGTAAGGGAACTATTCATAGGTCTGTGGCCCTGCTTTCTGCTGCAGGCTCACAGGATTGACCAGAACAATATGCACAGGTGCAACAGTATTGGTACCTTACAGATACTTCACAGGTGTAAAGGCCACTGATTCAATTCCAACTTCAAATCTCACAATTTCCCTTAGAACTGACCCTAACCTGGAGTCATACAGCCAAGGCGCTTCTGGGAGGCACAATACCAGTTTAGCTGTATTGACAGGGTGCAAAACTCATGCAGGTGCTAATGTCAAGTAGACCATTGGATTTATGAGCATGAATTTCAGCAGAACTGTCTGGCTAGACATATTAATGTCAGCTGTCTTTAGTATAAAGATGCCATTTCAAGCTGTAAGACTGGTTGAGATCATCTGGAGTAAGACCGAGGGGGAAAAAATGAGCCCTGGGTGACATTCCAATGCATAGAATATATACATTGTATAGAGGTCAGGGATCTACACTGAGGACTCGAATTGGTAAAGATTCAAAATAACTGAACAAGTAAGATGAGAACTAAAGAATTTCCAGAAACAATAGAAAACTATCAGAATGAAAGGAGAAAGAGCACCTCTTTCAATTGCTCATGACAGGTTAAGTAAAATGTGGCTGGAACCCATGGCACAATGTGGTGGCTGCCGGTGACTTTGCAGAAGCTCTTTCTACTTGTGGTGAATCTGACTGAATTAGGTGCGAGAGAGAATAGGAAGATTTATAACGGAAATGAAGTGCACAATCAACTGATTTGAGGGATTATGTTCCTCAGAACAGAACAGAGGAATGAACAACAGAGAGAGAGCGACATGAGACCAAATTTTTGTCTGTCCATTCTAAGGTTGGTTAAGTCGTACAATGTGACAGCATGTTTATATGCTGATGAGAAATACTGATGAAGCAGGAGAGATAAAGACAGTTTTACTGGCAGTATTACCTGTTCTGAAAGGACTCCCCCCTACCCCCTGTCAAATCTGAAGTACTGAAAAAATCCCCTTTAAGTAAAAATAAAGTAAATTTATTCTATGTTCATATTATTGTCAATTTTGAGCCTACCATAGAGATATTAGGAGAGATCAAGCATGCAAGAGAGTACAAGTCAGAAAGAGAAAGTGTGAGGAAGAGAGAAGTTTAACTGATGAGGTAATGGGGAAATTTGTCATAAAAGGAACATTTGGGGAAATAAAGCAATTTTACTGAGGAAAAGCCAATTGGGAAAACAAAGAAGACTTCAGTACATATGAACATGCATACCCAGAGCATGAGGAACCAAAATAGTGTTAAAAACTGGTGACGGTGTTCAGTTGAAACTCTCCTACAATGTACCTCAACTTGCTAAGATACCACTCGGGAATATGTGTATCAGAGAAGCTGAGGCACCGACTACATCCCAGCTCCATAATCCCATCATTATTTTATATGTCTATAAAATGTACTGTACATAAATGTACTTCATAAAAGTACATAAACTTATATTGTATTTATTTGTATATTGCATATTACCACACATAGTTCAGGTGTTCCCCTACCTTCCCTCTGGACTATTATTAAGCTAGAACCCTAAGTTGTTTTTCCCAGTCACCCTCAACTGCTCTCGTGATTTCCCAAGTTTGCTTTTTGACTTACCATTCTTATTTTACCATCAATCTGCTTTTAAAAATAATTTAAAAATCTAGAAATCTTTATCTATAGCAAGATCAACAAACTTTTTTCTTAAAGGTCAGGTTAAAGACTTTGGGCTTGAGGGCCACAGAGTCTCTGTCACTACTTCCCAGCCTGCAGGCACAGCAGCAGTAGCAGCAGCCCTGACCACAAAGAAACAAAAGGTGTGCGGTGTTTCGATGTAAGTGTCATTATAAAGAAGGAGACCAATCCACAGATGTGAGTCTGCAAACTCTAACCTGCAGAATAAAAATCCAAAAAACAGCTTCTTATTAAGACTTTGTCTTTAGTACTCAATTTACCTTTTCAACCTTCTCATTATACCACATTATGAAACAATACACAACCAGTGAGGAAAATGCCATTTCAACTTCTTGATGCATTCCATCCCAAACTCCTAACCAGACCAGAAAATGCGTTTACTGCTACATAAAGTAACCTGTATGAGTATATAATGATAAAACAGTGAACATGGAAATGATAGAACATTTATCATTCACATATTCTCAGGATATTAAGACTGCCACAAAAAAAAGACATTTCAATATATAAACATAATGCTCTTGATGAAAAATATACTTATTCTTGATACTTTGAATTCATAATCAAGTAGAATAATTAATGTCCCCATTTAGTTTTACATGTGTGTTATATGTATGCATATTGTGGTAAAAAATAATATAGTTTATTAGAGAAAGTGATGATTTTGTAATTATAGAGACCTGAGTTAGAATCATAAGTCTATCACTCTAGGTATTTGTAATCTTGACTAAGTTATTAATCATCATTAATTTTGGTACTCTGTGAAATGGTGTTCTAAAGTTTATATAATTAATATATTTATTCACATGGTTTATTAGTTACATAATGCATGTTATATAATAAATGTACAAATAAATATGATATTAATTTAAATAGTTGTGCTATAGGCATGCACGTAAGTATACAATATATGTTTGCTTTAAACACTGATTTAAAAAAATTATTTCACTGCACTTAACGATGCCATGATTATACTCAGTATGGATAATAATGTTGCAGTTCTACAAATATCTCTTTGGGTGTTCAATGACAAATCTTTTCTCTCTATGAAACTTCTAAATTAATTGATCCCTTTGCTATTATTTTATTAATCAGAGTTATTAACACAAGCTCCAAAACTTGCAAATGCCATAATCTCAGTGACTTGAAACAACCAGTGAAATTCTAAGCAAAGCTTTCCAGCTTTACTCCAGTCAGGGTCCAGGATGCCTCATTTGCAACCCTGCCATCTTGGGATCCTTCACTCTCAATCACATGCGTGCACAGGGAAGAGAGCATGGGGTAGAAGTATAAAGTTATGAATTGTGTTAGACTTGCTGTGACACATTATTTCTCCTCACATTCCCGAAACTCAGTTCCAAAGCACAAAAATTATTTCTAGACAGAGTGGGGAGTGTAGTCTCCATATGCCCAGGAAGAAGGAGAGTAAAGTGAATTTAGAATTTTATTTTCCAAGTGATACTTAAGTTGAGGATAATATTTGTAAAAGTAGGGAAAATCTGTTACACCATAGTTCCATGTTGGTAATGTAAAATATATGAAATAAGTATGTGAAATTTTGGAAAGTTTTATAATCTTGAAGATAATTTTTGTCAACAATTATTTATCAAATATTTCAGACAGAAAAATACAAAACATTGAGATAAAAACATTTTACTTAAAACCTGTAACATGGAACTAACACAAATATAAATAGAAATGACTCTTTTATTGATAAGTGGATGAATTCCTTTGAAAGGCTCAATGGGTGACTTATAGGTCTTTTGTGTATCTTTTTACTTAAACAAGCTTTAATATAAATTAATTGTCTCAAACTTCCTTGATCTATTTTCTACACCTAATACCATGAAGTTTAGGTTATTAGTCTCTTAGTCATTGAGAAAGTACATATGTTGTAAGCTGATTCTGTCATCTTTTCTCTATCCTCAGAATATGACCTTTGGTCTAACCTCCCTTGCAAAATTAACTGAAGGAATCTCTAGAAGTATATAGGTCCCAAGTTATACGCTATGCACCAACACCCAATTTGTACATCACTTATTTATTTAATACAGGCATGCCTTGTTTTATTGCACTTTGCTTTATTGTGCCTCACAGATTTAAAAAAAATAAATTGAAGGCAAGACCATCTACCAGCAAAAAGATTATAGCTCACTGAGATGGTCTGGAACCAAACCCACAATATATCAAAGGTACACCTGTGAGCTCTAATGGATGGAAGCAGCTTCTCCATAGAATGGAAAACAATCACATACTCCTGAGGAGACATGATCATCAAGGAATAAAGAACTGACAAGGGCTCCAAGCCATGGGTCCCAGAGCTGAGGTGATCCGCACCCATTCAACATCATCTCTCATGACCCTTCACATCCTGAGCGGAGAATGATGGGACATTTGGAAATCAAGCATTGTACTAAGTAATGTCTGCTGAGTCTTATAACTTTGAGCACAACATTACTGATTCTGGTGAACACAAAAACCAATCAGTAAGAAACTGGTATGTCAGATAATACTAAACACCAAAAAGAATGAATAAACTAAGAAAGGGGTATGGAAGGTCACAGTAGGCAGCAAACTTGTAGATGGGGTAAACCACAAAAGACTCACTAGCAAGAGAGACCTGAAAACATCAAGGGCCCAAACTATGGCAAACTCGGGGGAAATTTTCTTCTGGAAAAACTCAACAGAAAGTACAAAGGCCCTCAGGGCAGGGAAGGGGCATGTCTCTGCTGTTTTGTTTTGTTTTTCCTTTCCCAATTGAGTCAGCAGATAATTCCTCAAAGCACTGGATTTTGTTTGTTTGTTTGTTTGCTTCGGAAACTATAGTAGCATTCAAGGAAAATCCATGACTTTAACTCATAGTTTTTTAATTTGACCCAATGCATATGTCATAGATTCTCATTTCTGAAAATATAGGACATGCTTATACCTAAACATTGAAGGCTTTTACATTACTTCCAAAACAGTCTTGTAAGCAATATTCACAAATCATTCATATGAAGCAATTATTTTTCCTTCAAAAGTAGAATCATAGTCATCCATAATACTAACATTTTTAAGCTTCTTTTAGTCCACTTGCTGATTTTCATCAAGTAAGGAAATTACAAATATTAAGGTGTGAGAAAAAGTACCGACTCTAGAGACTTTGTCTAGGAGACAATGGACGCTGGAGTGAAGTCTTAGGCATTTGTATGACCCAGATCTGTGGGCCATGCGAAGATGTCTTCAGAGCACCCTTTCCCCCTTGTTTCTGACCTCACTCAGTGATGTATTTAACAAAACCCAGGGGAAAAAAAGATAAAGGAAATTCATTGAATAATAGCACATTTCATCGAGAATAATTAAGTTTCATTTGTCTTTGACTGGCTTCCATTGGGTCTGTTCTGACACCATTATTTTAGTTTCCTATCCATGCTATAATGAGTTGCCACAGACTAAGTCTCTTAGAACAAGACAAAATTAATATCTTACTGTTTCGGAGATCAGAAGGCTGAAATGGGATTCGCTGGGCAAAAATCCAGGTTCTCGGGCAGCATTCCGGCCTGTAGGCTCTAGGGGAGGATTTGTTTTCTGCCTTTTCCTCTTTTAGAGGCTGCCTGTATTCCTTGGCTCACTCTTCCATTTCTGTCTCATCAGAGCTGGCGAGATCAGACCAAGTCCTCTTCATGCTGTCATTTGTCTGGCTTTCTCCCTCTTGCCTGTGTCTTGTATTTATAAAGACCCTGTGATTATGTTGACTCCCACACCTGGGTAATCCAGGATCCTTTCTTCATCTCTAGGTCAGTTGACTAAGGACATTAATTCCATCTGTGATAGTAATTCCCCATTGTTAATACAGTCACAGGTTCCAGAGATCAGAATGTGGACATATTTCAGGAGCCATTCTCCTATTGGCCATAGACAACTTGATTCAAGTAGTACTTGTAAAACTATAAGGAAAAGCTTGACCTTGCAGGCTAAGAGGTATATGACTTTGCTGTGAAAGACAGCTCTGTTTCCTTCGTTACAGATTTTTCCTAGTCAACCCACTTGGTGTTTCTTAGCTAATGTTTTCCTTCTTCCTAAGGCAGTGTTATGACCTTCATGTAGGCACTCCTCAAAGTTGTATTTAGTTTTTTTTATACACTTCCTTCTTTCAAAGAGACTGCATACTTTTTAGCAGTAAAAGAGCTGCTAGTTTGTTGATTCTAACTGAATTGCTTGATCATGACACCTGGCTGCTGAGCCCACGGCTTTGGCTCCCACTTAATCAACACATTAAATCTCAGCACGTTTAAAGTCACATGGTCACATTAAAACATTTTACAGAAATTTTAGGAACTAATTTCTCTGACTCCCCACATCCTGTATTATTTTTTCTGGAATGCTAGGATATTATGACTATTTTAATTGGCCCTGGGAATGCTCTTCCCCAAATGACACCTAAGAAAAATAAAAATCTTATTGGACCTAAAGAAAGCATACAATATTAAATTATGTATACTACCTAGAAATATAAAAACAGCTAAGCTGTGTATGAGTTTGGTTTTAACAATGTCATTATTTGTATAGCAAAAGATATGTCACAGAAAACTATCATGCTTTGAAGATACTCTTGTTTTGCTTTCTTAAACATAAAAGTCATTTTGGTATATTTGCTCCATCCTATGCTGACCTCATGCCTATAAGAATTCACTGAAAATCAAGTAGCATTTAAAGGGCAAAGGGGGAGGATAGAAATCAATATCTGTCTTAAATGTAAATCATCAAAGAGATTCCATCCAAGTGATAAGAAAGGAGAAGGTGAAGGACTTGGTTATTTTTAATCATCTGTTTTAAATAAGCAGTGATTTGTGATGCAACGTGAAAACCTGACTTTCAGTACTTTGGGAAGAGATGAAAGCATGACATCTGGGTAAATGTTATTGATTTTTCAACTGCTAAATAATTTTATTTTTTAGTGAGTGCGCTGCCAAAGTGAGCACAACTGTGAAATAATTTTCAATGGAACAAATTTCTTTTACTTAACACAATTATCAAATATTTCCCCAGATTTATTTCAAATTACTCAGCAGATAGTACTCTGCATGAATTTCTCAAAAAACTTCATCTATGGATTTTGTGACACAAACATAATAAAATAAAATATATTATTGTATAGTGTTCCTATTGGTCAATCACAGTATTGAGAAGATTCATTTTTATTAATAATTCCACTTCAGAGGCCTCATGATATTAATGTATAAGTATTTTATAGGTGAAAAGCTTAAAACATCGTAAAAGGGATTTAAAGGAAATGAAGTTAGTCAGTAGGCATTCTGGGTGTGTTCTTTGGATTCTTAATAGGTATCTAGAACGCTGCTTTCAAACATGGACTCTCACCTTGAACTGTTGTTTCATCAGTTAGCCACTCAACGTGCATTTTTGCCACATTTTATGCAGGTGCTCAGAAAAAGAAGGGAGTGCTCACTTAAATTTCAGAGTTCACTGGGGAAGGGAACTCCTGTAGACAAACAGATTAGAATCTTCCAGATAATGTACTGGAAGGGAAGGCACAGATATGAAGCAAATGGGAATTTGCAGAGGAGCAAATGGTGATGTTTCAGATTTACACAGCTCAAGGAAAAACACACAGCAAAAATTATGTTAGGAATTTTCTCCTTCTACCCTTCAAAACAAGCTCTACCCTATGATTCTGGTGGAAAGCTATATTCTACATCCGTAATTTAGAAAAGACCAGAGGAACATGGTGTAAATGTGAGGCTGAATACTTTCTAAATCTGTGTGAATTTGATTAGGCAAATTCCAGCTGATCACGTTGAGTGCTACACAAACATGAAACAAAAGAATTCCGAAATTATTTTTACACTATCATTTTCTCAAACATCTTGATAATCCAACTATCTTTTTAAAAAGTGTTATAAAGTATAATTTTTCATAGGAGAGTTGTCTATGGGGATGTGAATTAGCATGAGCCTCAGGCCCAAAACAAAAGGTCAAAATCACATAACACCAACCAACTGGCGAAATGATGTGTTCCTAATGAAATAGTAATATGGGGCTCAAAGGAGGAAGGGGCTGGTTGTTAAGGATAACCATAAAAGCTAAAAACTACAAATTTCGTAAATCAGGGTGTTTTTTGTTATTCTTTAGGCTTCTACATTTGAGGAGAGCCTGTAGGCTTAAGCATGGCCTTTGGGAGAATATTGTGCACCCTTAAAATGCTTTCAGTTTTGCTCCAAAGCCATTGGGTATAGGTGTTCAGGTTATGCAATATACAACCTTAAAGGCCTCACTCATGCTGTGTGTGATTCCCTTCATAGGATTCTTTTCCAGAAGACAGCAGTAAAATTTCTCAAATGTACTAAGGCTGTATTTCAACAGATGGAGTCGTGTCTTGAGGAAAAGATGTTTCTTTTTATTTTGCACATAGACCCCCACCAGGTTATTCTTCAAAGAAATCTCATAGCATTCAAATAAATGCTGGAGGAAAATTTTCCCTTTATTTATTTTTGCTTTGATGTCAAATAGATAAACACTTGAAAAACAGATTGGAAAATAAAGTGGACAGTTCAGCCTTGACAAGCACACATATCAGAAAAGAGATTGTCTGAGGACCAAGGGAAATATAGACATTAAAATTCCGCCAATTTTTAATGTGATATTCACAGAAGAATAATCAGGGGAATTTTTAAAAAGGAACAAAATAAAGAATCAAAATATATGTATTGGGCAAAAATGTTGCCTAACCTGCTGTAAAAGAACAATTCAGGATTTTCTTAAGTCCTATTAAATTCTATCGCTAAAAATTCTCAAAAGTTAAAAAAAATATAGAGAAGTATTTAAGTAAACAATACCATGGTTATTTGCATATGTATATTTTTATCCATATGTGTGAAGCACTACATAATGTATCTATTTCAGTGATTTAAAAAATAAAATAATATACATTATGTTATATTTTAGTCTTAGTAAAGTTCCACAACAAAGAAATCTTTAATGAATGCAGTATTCCTGATATTATTTTGCTTTATGATATTTTTTCCTTTCAAGATTCATCTATTTACATCCTGTGGAAGGG
Organism: Tonatia bakeri; assembly: GCA_004024845.1. Classification (NCBI taxonomy): domain Eukaryota; kingdom Metazoa; phylum Chordata; class Mammalia; order Chiroptera; family Phyllostomidae; genus Tonatia; species Tonatia bakeri. The sequence goes on along the minus strand of PVIA01004841.1, from coordinate 8,075 downwards.
ATAATGTGTGAGATTTGTGTTTTCATGATATTCTAAATATAACTAGATTAAGAGATATCTTACCTTTTCCCCCTTATATTGTTCACATTTTTTCTTACTGTTTAAGACTAAAAAGATGTAGGGAATATAATTAGAGGAAAATACTGACTTGAGAGATGAAAAGAAACCTGTATTTATTTTAACATTCTGGACCCTTGGCCATCTTTGCCTTTAGAGGCTGCATTAAAGAACTTCCACTTAATTAACTGACACTGCTGATCTGAATTAATGACAAGATCCCTAGCACCTGTTTCCAGCTTTCTCCAGGGAACCAGTTGAATGGAGAAGGCAGATTGAGAGAGTCTCAGTGGAGCAAATGAATCCAGGAGTTAGCGTAGAGGCTAATTTCTACTGTAAGACCTTCATTAGTCATCTGTTGAACATCAGTTATTGAGTTGGGAATATTTCTTTAGCAAGAGGTTAAAATGCCTTTCTTTAAATAAATCTGCTCAGATGTGCATGATTTAAGATTCCCTTTGACAAGAACACTTAAGATTTCAGATACTTCAGTCATATCAAATAGCAATGAAAAAAAGTGAATGCCAGAGGATTTTGCCCTCAAAAATTCCATTGTGCAAAAATTAACTAAGAGGAAATCAGTTTTGCTTAACACTTATTTCCAGACTATTAATATGACAGACCCCAAACTCTGACACTGGCCCCCTTTTATCCTTTATAATTAATTCCATGGATGGAGGGGACACACTCCCTCCTCTCACAGACATCTAATTCTTTCATAGCCAAAGGACTAATTCTTTTCTCACTTGACAGAACTGAAAATAAGTACAGATTTTTCAAAAAATACTTCAATTGCTTTCTGTAAGTAAAAAAAAAAGTCTTGGCTACATCTTAATTTCAAGGGTGAAAAAATGAGAGAGACAGAAATGGTGTATGTCCTTATGAGCTACCAATGAGTAAGAGTTCACTGCATTTGTTTCCATAACATGGCAATCTTTTCTGAACAGTGCTTCTTGGCAAACATAGTTAGTAAAAAGGAAATAATTAGATGTGAACTTTTTAGGAGTCGATATAGGTTTAGATGTTTAAAGACAATTTGCCTTTACTATGCATTTAAAAATTTTCTTCCTAGCTATTAAATTTTTCATGCATAACTCCCCATTTATAATGTAATAGGAGTGAAAAGAATGTTAAAAATTTAATAAAATATCAGTAAATGTATGGAATTTAATAAAATAATATAATTTACAGCAATTTTAGATAATAAGGGAAATAATTCATACCAGTACTTTTCTTAATTTTGAGATTGATTTTCATATTGTTTATGTGGTATATTGCATTTATTGATTTGTGAATATTGTATCATCCTTGCATCCCTGGGGTGAATCTCACTTGATCATGGTGTATGATCTTTTTAATGTATTGCTGGATGTGCTTTGCCAATATTTTATTGAGGATTTTAGCACCTATTTTCATCAGCAATATTGGCCTGTAGGTTTCTTTCTTTGTTGTGTCTTTATCTGGTTTTGGAATTAGGATAACACTGGCCTCATAAAAAGTTTAGGAGTCCTCCCTCTTCTTGAATTTTTTGGAAGAGTTCAAGAACTGGAATTAGTTCTTCTCTAAATATTTGGTAAAATTCTCCTGTGAATCTGCCCGGCTCAGGGTTTTTGTGTGCCAGGAGTTTTTTTTTATCACTGCTTTAATTTCACTAGTTTATACTGGTCTATTTAGTCTTTGTGCTTCTTCTTGACTCAGTTTTGGAAGATTATGTTTCTAGAAATTTGTCCATTTTGCCCACATTTTCAAATTTCTTGGCATATAGTTGTTCATAGTAATTTCTTATGATCCTTTGTATTTCTGTGGTATCCATTGTAATTTTACCTCTTTCATTTCTGATTTTATTTATTTGGGTCATCTCTCTTTTTATCTTGATGAGTCTGGTTAAATGCTTGTAGATTTTGTGTATCTTTTCAAAGGGTCAGCTGCTTGTCATATTGATCAGGAAAATTTCAGATATCCCACACAGCAGTATTTTCACTGATACATCACCTAGGGCAAGGGATATAAAGAAAAGAATAAACAAATGGAACTACATTGAACTAAAAAGCTTCTGCATGGCTAAAGAAAACATCAACAACATGGAAAGGGAATCAACCGTATGGGAAAACATATTTATCAATGATACCTTGGATAAGGGTTGGATCTCCATAATATACAAATAACTCATACAACTACACTCCAGGAAAAGGAACAATCCAATTAAAAAATGGGCAAAGGACCTGAACAGACATTTCTCCAAGGAGGACATACAGAGGTCCCATAGTCACATGAAACAATGCTTAACATTACTAGCCATTAGAGAGATGCAAATTAAAACCACGATGAGATACCACTTCACACTGGTCATAATAGCCACCATTAATAAATCAACAAATGCTGGTGAAGTTGAGGATAAAAGGGAACCCTAGTACACTGTCGGTGGGAATGCAAACTGGTGCAGCCACTGTGGAAAATAGTATGGAATTTCCTCAAAAGTAATAAAGATGGAACTGCCTTTTGATCCAATTATCTCACTGCTGGGACTATACCCTAAGAATCCTGAATTACCAATTCAAAAGAACCTATGCACCCCAATGTTCATAGCAGCATTATATAAAATAACTAAATTCTGGAAACAGCCTAAGTGCCCACCAGTAAATGAGTGGATCAATAGACTATGGTACATTTGCACAGTGGAATACTACGCAGCAGAAAAAAAGAAGAAATCCTGTCCTTCATTACAACATGGATGGGTCTGGAAAGCATTATGCTAAGTGAAATAAGCCAGGCAGTGAAAGACAAATACCATATGATCTCACCTATAAGTGGAACCTAATCAACAAGAAAAAAAATAGCAAAAAAGAACCAGAGACTTGGAAATAAAGAACTGACAGTAACCAGAGCAGAGGGGGAAGGGGGATAACTAGGGAAAGAAGGGGCAAGCAAAGGAACAGGAAGAGAGGACTCACGGGCATGGACAATGGGGAGGAATTGACTATGGGAGTGTGGAGGATGGGGAAAAAGTGAGCAATGGGAAAAGGCAGGACAACTGTAACTGAAGAACAATAAATTTAAAAAAATAAAGCAAGGGAACAAAAATGCAAAGGATGCTAGAATGGCATTAAACCTTGTAGTAAAACTTGAAAAAAATAGATTGCAATAGTTAAGTAATTTTTAAACAAATATCATAGATATTATAGATTAGCAAATCATTCCTAACAAAATAACTGGTATCTGCATATAATTTAGTTTACATAGTATTGCTGGGTTGTTTATAGATAGCAAGAGAAATTAAAAAAAAAACTTTTCTTTTCTTATATAAAATAACAGACAGAGAAAGTCATGGTCTGAAAATAAAGCAGTGAATGCAGAAGCTTCTAAGACTGTTCATTTCTCCTCAGAGCCTGTGCGATATCAATCTGCAGCCTGATTATTGAGGTGAAGGAGGAACATATCGAAACTAGAAATTCTAAGAATAATCTGTGGACCTGAAGGTATCCAAGAAAAGTTCACTTTAGTGAGACTTCATGGTCCCTGGCAAAAGAAAGTATAAATGTACTCTGCAGAAGAGTTATCTCTAAGGTGGGTACTCAGGACTTTAACTGATAAAAATAAAAATCACCAAACAATCCAGGAAAAACAACATTAATGAGACTATGCAAAAACCAAATAAGACTTAATCTTTCCTTACTCCTTTGAAATTAAGATTTGAAATGGCTAATTCAGAATATAAATAATTATCTATAATATGCGTAAAATCACAAACTGGAGTAAATTCTACAATAAAAGAAAGGCAAATTTGAAAGATAACTAACTGAAAATGTTTAAAATAATTATATGTGGTTGAGGAGGTGTCAGTGAATGGGTTGAACAGCATTTAGACACAGCTGGGGAGAGAACAAATTGTCAGGAAGATAGAGCAGAAGAGCTCTAGAAAGCAGTACAGAGAAACATGTAAAAGGAAAATAGAAGAGTTTAAAAATATATGAAGTTGTAATATATATCTAATCAGGGCACCAAAAGCAGAGAATAGAAAAAATAAAGAAGTGAATTTGAGAAAAAATAAGTTTTATGAAAGATAAAAAATCCATATATAGGGAAAGTAGAATAAAAACTTAAATCTACCCTGGACAAAATTTAGTAGAACTACAATATGTTAATGTACAGAAAAGATTTTAGGAAGATATAAAAGACCTATCAATTTTAAAGGAGCTATCTATAAATAAACAACACACTTTTAAAGAGTAGCTAGTAGCCAGTAGAATAATGAGTTTTGTTATGAGAAAGATCACTGTCAACCTAAAATTGTGAATCCAACAAAACATTTTAAAAAGGGATAAAATAAACAAATGTTCACATAAACACAAAACTGATAAGTTATCACCAACAACAGAAATAAAAATTTTTAAAGCATGTTCTTTAGACTGATGTAAACTGATTTTATTAAAAAAAGAACTTAGATTAAAGATGAAATGATGAGTAAAGACATAAGTCTATAGCCCTAACTGGTGTGGCTCATTTGGTTGGGCATCGTCCTGCAAAGCAAAAGTTCACTGGTTTGATTCCCAGTCAGGGCACATGCCTGGGTTGCAGTTAATTCCAGGTTCAGGTGTGTGCAGGATGCACCCAATCAGTGTTTCTCTCCCTCCCTTTTCCTCTCTCTATAAGTAAAAAATAAAAATAAAAAAAGACATAAGTCTATAGCCCTGGCTGGTTGGCTCCATTGGTTGGAACATTGTCCCATAAACCAAACCAAAGGATTGCAGGTTTGATCCCCAGTTTGGGCAGATATTTAGGTTATGAGTTCAGTCCCCAGTCAGGGTGCATGCAGGGGACAACCTGATCTATGTTTCTTTCTCACACTGGTGCTCTCTCTCTCTTTTACTCTCTCTGTAAAAATCAGTAAAAGTGTATCCTTGTGTGAGGATTAAAAAGACATAAGTCTATAAATCTAAACATATAATAACTGAATAAAATAATAATAATGGTTTCTGATATATAGTTTTACAACTGGAGACAGATAAAGATATTAGACAAACATACCATGTAAATTGGGAGGCAGAGTGATGCTGCTAACATGTTTTAAGGTACTTGAATTGTTTGATATGGGGTTTATAACATTAACTGGGGTCCTTTTAATGTATATTTGATTAAATTCAAGGTTAACCGATTATTAAAATGATATGAGTAAGATGTATAAATCTAAGGAGAGTATATGTGTATGAAGCTGTTAAATTAAAAAGAAAATTAACTAAAGGAGGGAATAAAACAAAAAATTCATAGAAATCAGTGAAATAGAAATAAAAATATATAATGACAAAGATGAGTCTAAGTAGCCAATAAATTATAATTAGTGGAAATTTGCTGAAGAATTATATTTCAGGATAATTAAAGAACCCTAGGAAGTAAAAGTACTAGTTTATTTCACTTACCATAATGCTTTCCAGTTCCATCCATGCTGTCACAAAGGGTAGGGGCTCCTTTATTTTTGCTGTATAGAATTCCATTGTGTAAATGTACCATAGTTTTTTTATCCATTCATTTATTGATGGGCACCTGGGTCGCTTCCAACACTTGGCTATAAATACCATAGGATCTCACCTTTAACAGGAACCTAAACAACAAAACAAAGAAACAAGCAAAATATAACCAAAGACACTGAAATAGAGAACAGGCTGACAGTAACCAGAGGAGAGAGGGGAGGGAATTTCAGGGGAAAAGGGGAAGGGTTTACAGAAACGAGTATAAAGGACACATGGATAAAAACTAGGAGTGGATGAAAATGGGAGGGGTGTGGGGAGGGCTGGGTGGGTGGGCTGGGATGGGAGTAAAAGATAGAAAATTATACTTCAACAACAATTATAATAAAATTTAAAAAATAAAAGTACTAGTTTACAGAATAATAAATATCTAAAGCTAATAAATATGCTAATAGTGATAGAAATAAGAAAGGAAATGGGACTTTCCTATAATGCTCAAGTAACACCATAACACCAGGAAGATTATTTTCTTATTGCAAGAGGAAAAATTTAATTTTATGTAAAGAGATTAGTATATTAATAACCTAACCAGTAAGTATCCAATGTTGAGACAAAAAACATTTATGCCTCCTGATATGATGTAATTGAAAGTTATACTAAATTTAGCTATACTAAATTTCTGTCAAAACAGTTCAACTTAAATCTAAGATGTTATCTCTAACATCTAGATTTTAGAGAAGGTTTATATACTAGAAATTCTGTTAAGAATTGATGTTACAGTACTGAGTCCAAAATCTGCATGGAAGGTCAGAAAACTGGAACTCAGGTAGGTGTTATAGTCTTGAGGCAGAATTCCTTGTCATTCAGAAAACTGTAGCCTTTGCTTATAAGGCAACTGATTGGATGTGACCGATCCGCTATATGGAAGAAGGATAACCTGCTTTGCTTTACTGAAAGTCAACTACTAGTAAATGTTAATCACATTTAAAGAAAGCCTTCACAGGAGGAGGTCCAAGATGGCAGAGGAGTAAGTGAAAGCTACACTAACCACGTCCCATGCCCAGTTTGGAATTATAACTAAACTGTAGAGAAATCATCCTGAATTACCAACTGAACACTAGCTGGAGAGAAGCCTTATAACCATGGACAGACAGAAGAAACCACTTCACCATGGGACTAGTAGGGAGTGTGGAGGAGGCCTGAGAGAGCTGGCTGGGTTCCCACAGATGGCAGCTGAAGTTCCAGAGGGATATTTTAGTACTTGGGGGTGTTCCCTCTGAGAAGTGTGAGGTCTGAATCTCGAGCTGGGCTCCCTAGCCGAGGCACCAGAGCTGGAAAGGAACCCAGATAATATCCAGCTGTGAAAAGCAGCAGTGTTTCTGCTTCCGTCTGCCCGGGGGAGATGGCTGGAGACACAGAGAGACTCATAAAGAGCCAACACTCAAAATTTTCTTTGCAATCACATACCCTGGGCTCCAGTAGATGAAGAGGAGAGTGAACTAGAGACACCTGAGGAGAGTCTGGGGTTGGTGGCTCTGGGGAGAGAACTGAAGGAACAACTACCAGGATCCCTATGCTGAGCCACTCCCCATAGTACAGAAGCCATATTTCTTAGGCAAAGCAATATGCACCAAGTGGTGTCAGCCTGAGGGGAAGTAATAGCCCTGCCAGCAGGAATAACTCTGCCCTACCATGTGGTTCTTAGGCTGAGCTACTGATTATAGCTAAAGGCTATATCATTGATTAGTTTAACAACTAAGGCAAAAATATAAGGAAGTAGACAAAATGGGAAGACAAAGAAACAGACCCCAAGTGAAATAACAAGAGAATTCTTCAGAAGAACTAGATGGAATGAAGGCAAGTAATTTTTCAGATAGAGAGTTTCAAGTAATGATTAAAAGGATATTCAACAGTATAAGAAAAGATATAGAAACCATACAAAAGAACCAGTCAGAAATAAAGAATCCAATGCCCAAAATAAGCAATACACTGGTAGAATTAAAGAGTAGGTTAGATGAAGCAGAGGATCAAATCAATGATTTAGAAGACAAGATAGTGAAAAAAAAATTCATGCAATGCAGCAAAAAGGAAAAATAATTTTAAAAAATGAGGAGAGCTTAAGAAACATTTTGGACCATATGAAGCATAACAGCATCCACATCATGGGAATACCAGAAGGAGAAGAAAGCAAGCAAGGGACTTCCCTAATCTGGTGAAGGAAACAGATGCACAATTCCAGGAAGCTCACAGAGTCCCAAACAAGTTGGACCCAAAGAGGCCTACACTGAGAGACATCATAATTAAAATGACAAGGCTTAAAGACAAGGAGGAAATCTTAAAAGCTGCAAGGAAAAAAGCAAGTAGTTACCTATAAGGGAGCACCAATTAGACTGTCATCTGATTTCTCAACAGAAACATTTCAGGCCAGACAGAGGTGGCATGAAATATTCGAGGTGTTGAAAAGCAAGGACCTATAAACCTGTTTATAGGATCAAAGTTAAAGGACACATGGATAAAAGCTAGGGGGAGGGTGGTAATGGGAGGGAGGTGGGGGGG
>PVIA01004840.1:99453-128356 GCA_004024845.1 Tonatia bakeri | reverse complement strand
TCCTTCTACTGTGTTCTTCAGTTCAGAAATTGTATTCTTCATTTCCTCTTGGCCTTTGTTGATAGTTTCTATTTCCTTTTTCATATTGATATAGTTTGCAGTGAGATCAATGTAGCTTCCCTGTAGTTTCTGGAAGCTCATTGTGAGCTCATTGAACTTCCTTATAATCATTGTTTTGAACTCAATATCTGATAGTTGAATTGCCTGTATTTCATTTAGCATTCCTTCTGAGGCTTCCTCCTTTCCCTTCATTTGCGGATTGTTTCTTTGTCTTCTCATTGTTCCTGAGACACTTCTTGTTAACCTCTGTTTCTTAAATTGATCTGTTCTGGTTCCTTGTGTTTATGGTGTGAACTTCTGTGGTAGAATACCTGTGAGATTCAGTGGTATAGTCTCTTTTGGGTATCCTGGTGTTCACAGCTTCCCCCTACTCTTTTTTTGTGATCAGTTGGAGGAGTAAGGCAAAATGGGTTAAGACAGCAAACCAGTATTCTATGATATTTACAGTAGCAGCCAGTAGAGAAGAGATGGGAGATCCTTTGGCTATATATAGTGTAAACCGTGATCTTCCACCCCACTATCCACGTTTTAAAAATTATGGAAAGAAGATAAGACTCTTAGTGGAGAGGAAAGTATTGTTAGTTGGATCTAGAAAGCTATGAGGCTGCAAGAGGTCAGATTCTGGGGTAAGGTAGGAATAAAGAATAGTAAATAGGAGTAGTGTGTAAAAGAATAGAGATAACCCCTACCTTAATAGTGTTTAGGAAATTGCGAAGTGAGCCAAGATCTGTGAGGGGTGTTAAGTTGTTATTTACAAGTATATGGAATAAGTCTTATTTATAGTAATATTGAAGCAACAATCTTGCGGCAAATTCTATGAGATCTAGACAACCAGAATAAGGAGCATAGAATCTTGAGTGGTGTACCAATGGGACCCAAGTGAGGGACAGTAAATTATCCACACACTGTGAATGAGATAATAGGGGGAACCTATCAAACGACAGTATAACCAGCCAAGCAAAGAAGATTATGCAGAAAGAAAAAAAATACTATTGAAATAAAAAATGTCAGAAAAGAAAGAAAAAGATAATATAAATTTGTAGGCAAAAACAAACAAACAACAAAAAAAAACCCAGAAGATGTATTGAAGGAGAGATAGATTTGGAGCGGAAGTAACAGAACTAAGATGGATGGAAGAGAATCATAAGGAATTGAGGGATATAAAAATAAGAGTTTAAAAAATAAAAAGTTGCTTAATAAAGAAAAACAAGATAAAATCAAACAATCAAACAACAAGAGCAGGATAAGGGGAAAAGAAAAAGAAAAAAAGAAAGAAAGAAAAAAAGAAGAAGAAAACACACACACTCACACAGAGAAAAAGAAAAAATAAACAAAGAAACAACAACAACAACAAAAAACCTCTTGTTGGTTTCTGACTGGCCAAACCAGTCTTTCTGCTCCTGCCAGCTCAAGCAGGCTGAGGGGCGGTTAGAATGCCTTTCACCCTCTGAGACAGAACTCAGTCAGACTCAGGGCTGGCCACCAGCTTTTCCCAGAAAGGATTGCTGCCTCCATCTGGGCTCAGGGCGCAATCTGCGGAGATGGCAGGGGGTTGTGCCCCTCTCCCAGCTTCGCCACCACAGGCTCTACGCTCAGCAAAGCACCCACCTCTCTTCCGGATTCACCGTGCCTGGGCCGGGACTGCGAGGGGTCCCGTATTTCCCCTCCGTGGGCTCTACATTCACGGGAAGCACCGTCTCTCCTCTGGTTTCGAGATGGACCCTCCGGGGTTTGGGAGGGGTCACGCACTTCCCTTTGCCCCCCACCACGGGTCCCAGGACCCCGGAAGCACTGTGTCTTTTCTGGGTTCCCCGGCCGGAGAGTCAGGTATCCCAGCAGGGCGCTCGCCCGCTCCAAATCACCCCAGCTCTGGAAGCCCTTCCCTTGTCCCGGCCGTGGGGTCTCAGTCTTCCCCAAAACCACACACTCCCCTGGTTGGGGGCGCGGGCGCCCACGGCAAGGCCTCCCTTGGTCCGGCAGACTGGGTACTCACTCTTCCTGGAAAGTTCGCGGGTGCCCACAACTCCTGCGCTTCTGCTTCCCAAACCTTGTTGTCTGGGGACGGGACGGAGCGGTGACTCCGCTCTCCCGGTGCCGGAGACAGACCCAGGAGCGCCAGCCTGCTCTCCGCTCCTATCATAGGTCCCTTATGTTCCTGAAGACGTCCTCCTACCATTTTATTCAATGTCTGGACAACTTTTGATGCCCTATTTTCATAAATGTTGCGATATCGGTGGTCTCCTGCTCTGTCTCTCCTCAGATCGGCCAAATTCTCCCTCGAGCACTGGAGAAGGGGATCACGATTCCTCCTACAAGGCCGCCATCTTCCTCCACCCCAGTATTTCAGTTTTCTTCGGATAAATTCCCAGAAGTGGAATTGCTGGATCATAAGGCAGTTCCATTTTAAATTTTTTGATGTATCTCCATACTGCATTGCACAGTGGCTGCACCAGTGTGCATTCCCACCAACAGTGCAAAAGTATTCCCCTTTCTCCACATCCTTGCCAGCACTTGTTGTACATTGATTTCTTGGTGATAGCCATTCTGACCCATGTGAGGTGATATCTCATTGTGGATTTAATTTGCTTTTCTCTGATGATTAATGACATTGAGCATCTTTTCATGTGTCTGTTGGGCATCTGTATGTCCTCTTTGGAGGAGTGTCTGTTCAGGTCCTTAGCTCCTTTTTAATTGGATAGTTTGGTTTTTCTGGTGTTGAGTTTTACAAATTCTTTATAAAGTTTGGATATTAACCCCTTATCAGATGTGTCAGTGAGTGTGTTTTCCCAATCAGTGGGTTGTCTTTTTATTTTGTTGATGGCTTCCTTTGTTGTGCAAAAACTTTTAGTTTGATGTAGTTCCATTTGTTTATTTTTTCTTTTGTTTTCCTTGCCTGAGGAGATATATCAGGAAAAATATTGCTATGAGCACTGTCCAAGATTTTATTGCCTAGGTTTTCTTCTAGGATATATAGTTTCAAGTCTAACATTTAAGTATTTAATCCATTTTGAATTTATCTTGGCTGTGTTGTAAGAAGGTGGTCTATTTTTATGCTTCTGCATGTATCTGTTCAATTTTTCCAACATAATTTATTGAATAAACTCTCTTTAGTCCATTGTATGTGCTTACTTCCTCTGTGAATATTGATTGACTATAAAGGTGTGGGTTTATTTCTGGGCTTTCTACTCTGTTCCATTGATCTATGTGTTTGTTTTTATGGCAGTACCATGCTGTTTTGATTACTTTGGCTTTATAGTATAGTTTATAGTAGTGTGATAGTTTGATATTAAGTAGTGTGATTCTTATAACTTTGTTCTTTCTCAAGATCACTGTTGTTATGCAGGGTCTTTTGTGGTTCCACATACATTTTTGGAATATTTGTTCTAGTTGTGTGAAATATGTCATTGGTATCTTGATAAGAATTGCATTGAATCTGTAGATTGCTTTGGGCAGTATAGACATTTTAATTATATTAATTCTCCCTATCCATGAACATGGTATGTGTTTCCATTTATTTGTGTCTTCTTATTTCTTTCTTCAGTGTTGTATATTTTTCTGAGTACAACTTTTTTACATCCTTGGTTAAATTTATTCTTAGGTATTTTATTCTCTTTGAAGCAATTGTGAATAGGATTGTTTTCTTAATTTCTCTTTCTGACAGTTCATTATTGGCATATGAAAACTCAGCTAATTTCAGGATATTAATTTTGTATCCTGCAACTTCACTGAATTCATGATCAGCTCTAGTAGTTTCTTGGTGGAGTCTTTGGAGTTATCTATGTACAGTATCATGCCATCTGCAAATAAAGACAGTTGTACTTCTTTCTTTACACTTTGGATGCCTTTTATTTCTTTTTCTTGTATGATTGCTGTGGCTAGGAGTTCCAGTACTATGTTGAATAAGAGAGGTGAAAGTGGATATCCCTGTCTTGTTCCCAATCTTAAGAGGAATGCTTGTAGGTTTTGCCTGGTGATTATGGTTGGCAGTGCATTTGTCATGTATGGCCTTTATTATGTTTAGGTGCATTCCCTCTATTCCCACTTTGCTGAGAGTTTTTTTTTTATCCTAAGTGGGTGTTGGATTGCATTAAATGCTTTTTCTGCATGTATTAATATGATCATGTGGTTTTTATCCTTCATTTTGTTTATGTGGTGAATCACATTTATTGCTTTGCTAATGTTGTGTCAATCTTGAACCCCTGGATAAAGCCCACTTGATCATGGTGTATGATCTTTTTAATGTATTGCTAAATCTGGTTTGCTAATATTTTGTTGAGGATTTTAGCATCTATATTCATCAGGTACATTGGCCTATCATTTTCTTTTTCTTTTTTTTTATAGTGTCTTTATCTGGTTTTGGAATTAGGATAATGCTGGCCTCATAAAATGAGTTGAGAGTCTTCCCTCCTCTTAAATATTTTGGAATAGTTTGAGAAGAGGTGTTAGTTCTACTAAACATTCCAATGTTTAGTAAAATATACCTGTGAAGCCATCTGGTCCAGGACTTCGTTTGTTGGGAGTTTTTTGATTACTACTTCAATTTCCTTAGGTGTAATCTGTCTATTCTGATTCTCTGATTCTTCCTGATTTATTTTTGGGAGATTGTATGTTTCTAGGAATTTATCCATTTCATCCAGGTTGTCCAGTTTGTTGGCATATAGTTTTTCATAATATTTTCTTACAATCTTTTGTATTTCTTTGGTGTCAGTTGTTATTTCTCCTTTTTCATTTCTGATTTTATTTATTTGGATCCTCTCTCATTTTTTTTTGATGAGTCTGGTTAAAGGTTTATTGATCTTGTTTATCTTCTCAAAGAACCAGCTCTTGGATTCATTGAACTTTTGTATATTTTTAAGACACTGTTTCATTTATTTCTGCTCTTTCTTTATTATTTCCATCCTTTTAATCACTTTGGGCTTTGCTTGTTGTTCTTTTTCTAGTTTCTTTAAGTGTAAAGTTAGATTGTTTATTTGAGATTTTTCTCATTTCTTGACATAGGCCTGTAATGCTATGAATTTCCCTTTTTGGATTGCTTTCCCAGTGTTCTGCAGATTTTGTATTGTCACGTCCTCATTTTCATTTGTTTCAAGGTATCTTGATTTCTTCCTTGATCTCATTGTTGACCTATTCATTGTTTAATAACATGTTATTTAGCTTCCATGTCTTTGTGTTTTTCAGTGTTCTTGTGCTTGCCTTCTAGTTTCATAGCATTATGGTCAGAGAAGATGCTTGATATGACTCCCATCTTCTTAAATTTATTGAGACTTGTTTTGTGTCCTAGCATGTCATATATCCTCAAAAACATTCCACATGCACTTGAAAAGAATGTATATTCTGCTGCTTTGGGATGACGTACTCTGAAGATATCAACTAAATCTATTTGATCTGATGTTTCCTTGTTGATTTTCTGTCTGGAATGTCTATCCATTGATATCAATGGGGTGTTAAAATCCCCTACTATCAATGTATTTTTGTCAATCTCTTTTTTTTTTATGTCCAGCAGGATTTTCTTTACATATTTGGGTACAACTATGCTCTGTGCATAATGTTTACTAGGATTATATCTTCTTGTTGGATTGTTCCCCTTATCATTATGTATCCTTCTGTATCTCTTATTATAGCCTTGATTTTAAAGGCTATTCTCTCAGATACAAGTATTGCTATCCCAGGTTTTTTTGTCCTTTCCATTTGCATGAAATATATCTAATCCCTTTACTTTTAATCTGTGTGTATCTTTAGTTCTGAGGTGGGTCTCTTGGAGACAAAATACATATGGGTCTTGTTTTCTTATCCCTAAGTTTTTTGATTAGAGGATTTAAGCCATTTACACTTAAAGTGATTATTCATAGATATGTGTTTATTTCATTTTATTTGTATCTATTTTCCTCCTCCTCTTCCTACTCCTTCTCATTCTTTTTCTTCTTTCTCCTCATCTCCTCTCTCTTTATCCACCTTTTCTCCTCCTCCTCCCCCCTCTTTTCCTCCTCCTCCTACATCCAGCCTCCTCCTCCTTTTCCTCCTTCTCCTTCTTCCTCTCCCTCTCCTTCTCTTTCTTCCAGAAAGCCCTTTAAACAAACTCCTTTACCTTTTTCTTGTCTGGAAAGCTCTATTTCTCCTTCAATTTCAAATTATAACCCTGCTAGGTAAAGTAGCCTTGGTTGTAGATCCTTACTTTTTATCACCTTGAATATTTCATGCCAAACCTTCTTGCCTGTAATATTTTTGTTGAGAAATTAAATAACAGTCTAATAAGAGCTCCCTTGTAGGTGACTAACTGCTTTTCTTCTGCGGCTCTTAAGAGATGTGACTTGGTGTAGGCCTCTTTGGGTCCATATTATTTGGGACTCTCTGTGCTTTCTGACTTGTATGTCTTTTTCTTTCACCAAGTTAGGGAAGTTATTGTTCATTATTTCCCTTGCTCACTCTCTTCTTCTGGTATCCCCATGATGTGGATGTTGTTACGCTTCCTGTTGTCCCAAAGGTCCCTTAAACTATTCTTGTTCTTTAAAATTCTTTTCTCTCTTTCCTGTTCTCTTGGTTGTTTTTTTCTACCTTGTCTTCCAAATTGCTGATTCACTCCTCTGCTTCATCTAAGCTACTGTTTATTCCTTCCAGTGTATTGTTTATTTCAGATATTGCATTCTTTATTTCTGACTGTTCCTGTTTTATAGTTTCTATGCTTTTTTTCCCATTCTGTTGAGCATCCTTATAATCATTACCCTAAACTCTATATCTGGTAGATTACTTGCATCCATTTTATATAGCTTTTCTTTAAAATAAAACTTTTTTCCCTAAGTACTGCTGGTATACAATAGCATATTCCCTTCAGGTGTACATCACAGCCATTCTGCATTCACATTGTTTACAATGCAATCACCCCACAGCCTATTCATTACAAACTTATACCTCTACCCCCCAAAACAAAACAAAATGCACAAATATGTATAACATTGTCATCACAGTGATTACCTTTTCTATCACTGTCTATCATTCAGGGAAGTTTCACCTCAAAGGAATAAAGAGGTCCTAGGCAAGTGTCTCTGCCCCAGTGCAGAGGACACCTGCTTCGCTTCATGGAGATGTTAGACTAGGTGGGAACCAGTGGGCGAGGTGGGAGCTGCCCCATGTGCAATTTCTTAGTCCACCCCATGACCCCTCATTTGCACAGGAGGAGTCTATCCTTGGCACAGAGAAGGTCCCGGTTCTGGGCGGCATTCAGACAGAAGAGGAAGGAAGAGAGGAGACAAATGACCGGGTTTCCAAAGAAAGCCCCCTTCTGCTACCGTGACTTGAGAGGAGGCCAGGCTCCCTGTTGGATGGACACACATTCTGCTGCCCACCCCCCTCCCCACCCATTGGTCATGAGCTGATCCCTATGTCTTCTTCTGGAGAATTCTCTTGGTTTTTCATTTGGGGCCTGTTTCTTTGACTTCCCATTTTGGCTGCCTCTTCTGGTTTGTTTTTATGGATTATGTAGATCTGCAAAAATTCTGGTGAAGACCTATGTCAGATGCTGCATGTGTCTGGCCCTGGGCATCCTGTTTGGAGCTATCAGCTATCCACAGCTTGTGGCTCCCTGTGCTGGGTTTGGGTGTATGTAGAAAAAATCAAGCTGCATACCAAGCCCAGTTTTTAGCAGCACTGGGCCTGGGGCAGGGTCAGTAAAGTCTCTAATTACCCAGAAGATCTGCTACATCCTACAGGCTTTCTATTGTGCTTAATCACTGACAGTGCCTCCACCTGTCCTCCTCAGCATTTGGGCTTAAGCTACACAGGGTGGGGAGCAAGAGATTTCTCCAGGTAGGGCTATTGCTTTTCCTCAGGCTAATGGTGCTTGGAGAGGAGTGCTCTGCCCAAGAAAGATGGCTTCTGCAATATGGGGAAAGACTAAACATGTGGATCCAGGTGACTGACCCTTCAGCTCTCTCCCCAGACCCACCAAACCCAGACTCTTCTCACATGGCTCTAGTCCAATATGTCCTCCCATTGCCAGAGCCCAGGGTAAGTGCCTGCAAATGAAACTTTGTGTGTAGGCCCTTTAAAGGGCTCTCTGTAACTCTAGTTGTCTGTCCCTGGTGGACAGAAATCCTGCCACTTTTCAGAGCCAGATGTTATTTGGGTTCCTTTCCCCATTCTGGTGCCATAGAGAGGGGAGTATAGAACACAGTATAGACCCCATACTTCTCAGGGGGAATACTGCCCACCCCAGCCACTGAAATATCCCTCCTGAACTTTAGCTGCTGCCCCTGGGATCCCAGTCTGCCCTCTTGCACCTCTGTACTTCCTGTCAGTCTCACTGTGGTTATGTGGTCCATAAGTCTTCGGTTATAAGGCTTCTCTCCAGCTAGGTTATTCAAGATGATTTTTCTGTAATTTAGTTGTAATTCCAATTTGGTCCTGGGTGAGGGTTAGTGTAGCTTACATTTACTCTGCTGCCATCTTGGATTTCCCTGGCACTTTTTATTGAAAATCAAAAAATCCTTTGGCATAGACAAATTAGTCCACCAATCAATCAAGTATTTTGGGGGCCCTCTTACTTTTTTAAAAAAGAATTAATTTATTTTTAGAGAGAGGGGAAGGGAGGGAGAAAGAGAGGGACAGAAACTTTGATGTGAGAAAGAAACATCAACCAGTTGCCTCTTGCACGCATCCCAACTTGAGACTGTACCCGCAACCCAGGCATATGCCCTGACCAGGAACTGAACCAGTGGTCTTTTGCTTTGCAGAACAATGCCCAATCAATTGAGCCACACTGGTCAGGGAAACCTCTAATTTTTTTTTTAAAGTTAATATTTATTATTTTAAAGTAACAAATGTAAATAGTTTTAAGAAGTCAAATAGTTCTACACAATTTGTGACAAGGAAAGTGTAAGCAGTTCTTTGTTCCACTCTTCTCTATTTGGATTTTTACTTCCCAGAGCTGCAACTTCCAACACTTTTAGTTCTTTCTTATATTATTTATTTCCACATGTCAGAATAATGTGTTTATTCCATTTGTCTCTTTTATTTTCCAATTTTAGATCTAACCCTCTGACCTCCTACTGAAGAAAGTGAGGATTTAGCTCTTACATCAGCTTCCCCACAAACAAACCTGCCTCTTGTTTTATTTTCCCAATAGCTCCATTTTTCAAGTCAACATTCAGTGTTTGCACTGTGAGAAACAGGTAAATATTTTTCAAGGCCAGCGAAGCAGTGAACTCATATTCTATTTTCTTTCTTGAGAAACATTTTGGTTTCTCAGATATTACTAATTGTTTCATCTGGTCATGTATTCATTTACTGTTTCCTGGGTACTTATGATACCAAGCCCTACTTGAGCTATGAAAGTCCGGGATCTTCTAAATATACTCAAACATGTTAGGGGTTTGATTCCGCTTCTTCCTTTCTTTCCTGGAGATAACCCTCTTGGATATTTCTCTCTTCCGGCTCCAGGATGAACTGGTCACTTTGCTGTCCGGAGCTTCTTTCTTTGCTGAATCCCTTGCTTCCTGGGTCCCAGGTTTCCTTCCTGTTTTGTTCCCATGTTTTGGTGGAGCACACCTTTCTGTAAATTCTTGATGGAGGACATATGGGGAAACAATACAAATTGCATTAGTGTTACATATAAGAGGAAATAAAGAGCCAGGTCTATCTTATCACAGGTTGGGTTTCCTGTGAAGCAGATTCTGAGAAGGAAATTAGTGTGCAGGAGTCCTGTTAGGGATACTGTTTGGATCAGTACTCCAGAAAGGAAGGAATCAGGATTGGAAGAGGGAGAAGCTGAGCTGTGATGCAGTCTCAAGGAGGCCTCAGATGGCCTTGCAAATTGTTCTGCTCTGGGATGAGCCTTCAGAGTTCTCCCAAATTGGAGTGAGGATGCCAGGGCTTTATACACCCACAGTCAGGCATCAGGTTTTGGCTACTCTGCAAAGTGGGTGTGGGCATGAGGAAGGTACCACTCTTCAGCCAAGGTAATCCCTGTAGGGGTTTAGGGGGGACCGAGACAGCACATCACAGCATCTATCACAGTCCACCCTGTGCTGCTTGAATCTACTGCCTGGTAAAAGGTTATAGATCCAGAGGGTTCCTTACAACCAATATTCTTAATCTCTACTGCAAAAGCAGTCAAAGTGACACTGCTGATGCATGTCCTCAGCACCTTCCTCCTTAGTCCTGTACGTCATCCCCATAGTGACAGACTATGCTCCTGGATCCAAAATGTGAACTGACTGCTCCTCATTTATCCTGGCTGTACCCAACATATTTGAATCATAAGGGCCACTCCCAGTTCTGTTCTTGCTCATCCGTCACTTGAACTTAAGGAGGGTAAGTAAATGAAAAGTTCAAAGCCACACTGTATACAATAATATTTGGGCTTTGGGGCATGGACAGGGAGCCTCCCTAAAGTATCACAATCTTCACAGTCCTTGGGATGAACTAGGGCATGCCCAGGGACAGAAAATGCAGTCCAGAGGAAGCGGTCCCTTGGGAGAACTGTGCTCCTAGAGAGACATCCTGTTTACTCTGAGTCATTTCTGAGAGAGTCAGTTCCATGTTTTCTGGTAATTTGCTAATGACATGGTATCTCTATTAACTATGTATATAGAGAGGTAAAAATAGGTTGAACATTTTCTAAATAGCTTTGGCTCAAAGTGAAGTGGTGAAAGAGTCGTTGGCCCTTTTTAAGGCAAAATAAAGGTGCTCTTCATCACTCCCAACCACCCTCATAAACCTTATACTTCACCCCAGCACAAACAAGAAATCCCCCAACTGAAGAAAATAAAAATGCTGTTCTTGACTGGATTACTTCAGAAATATGCTTGGATGTGAGAGTTCCAACTTTTCTGGGACTCATTCTTACAGAGTCTAACCCTTGTGGTTTTTTGGTAGGAGGTAATTTCTGTGCTGGTTATGATTTGAAGGAGCTGGCCCACAGCTCAACCTTGCTTAAATTGGAACAAGATGTCACCAGTGGTCTTGCTCTCATAGTAGGCACTTGAAAATAGATTCTTGTCAGACAGAGGGGTTCAGACCATTCTGTGGGACTCTTGTTAGTTTCCATGACTAGAAATGACACCACCATTCTTTCATTGCATTTTGAGTGCCTTGTACCATGTAGGAAGAGTGAGTTGTTATGGGTGGATTTTTTTTCGAGCAATGAAGGCAATGGCAAAGAAGTTTTCATAAAAACAAGTGACAAATTTCACTCAAGTTACTGACACATAAAAGGAAAAAATTAGTTTGTGCTTTGAAGCTAACCAGAAACAAATGGGACTGGTTCTCCAAAGGAAAAGTTGGAGTTTAGTTATGATACATCCCCTCCCAGACATCTAGGAAATTATACATACTGTACCCTCTGTTTATAAGAATATGAATAACATGATTGTGTGCACAAGGTCAATTGCAGTTCAGATGAGAATTTACTGCTGTTAAGTAGCAATTGCATAAAGGCAGAAAGAGCTGCTGTTAACCCCTTATTCACGTGATCCAAATGCCTTTCTTTTCAGAAACACTTAGATTAAAATCTCCTTGAAGCCAAGAACTGTATCTTTGATATCTTTAAATACCTCCCACACCCAGTGTGGGACATGGTGGTTGGCGCACAGTAGGTATTCAGGGAAATGACCGAATCCCATTTAATGAAGGACAGAAGCAGTGTCTGTGTCTTACAGTGAGAAGTGGGAGTACTTTTATTTTGACTTCATTATTGCAAGTCCCCTGTGCACTGAGCAACTGAGTGCTACAAGAACCATGAACTTGCTCCTAGTCCAGCCACTTCCTCCACTTCCCTCAATCCGGTAGTGCTATTTGCACACTATCCCCACAGCAGTGACTGCTGAAGTCAGGCCTGTGCCTCCATTCCATTTACCTTTCCAACCACCCATGAGTGGGCACTGTTTTCAGTTTGGAGATAAGAAAAGTGTGGCCCAGAGTGGTTGAGCAGCTTACCTGAGATCATGTAGTAAGTGACATAGTAAAGATTCACACTCAGGCTGGTCTGAGTCCAAAGGCCACCTCACCATGCCACCCTTCATGAGCTTCCCAAAGAAATCATGCTTTGTTTCTAAAGCCATGCCATTTGAAGTACCAGATAGTCACAGTCCAAGAGCTTGGGAGTAGAAATCGGGCCAGCCTGAGGGGCGGGGGTATTGGGGTTTCAGGGTAAATCACAGCCTTTCACTGGAGGGTTCTACTTAAAACATGATTATCCAGGGCAGCTGTCAGCAGTGGAACCACCAGGAAAGCCAGCCTTAGGAACAGACGTGGGAGGAAGAAAGAACATAAAGGAGGGCAGTGGGAGGGATGCCCAACAGGGCCAGAGCAGCCCAGGGTGTGGAGGACAGGGATGGGGAAGGAGGGAGGTGGTGTTTTGCACCCTGGCCCTTACTGCCAACCCTCTGTGGGAGGAGGGTTGGGTCCATTAAGAGAAGATTTGTTTATAAGCACCTTAGGCCTTTTACAGCACAAGCTGATGGCGCCACTTCCTTCTCTTCCAGTTTAAGGCCCCTCTGAGTCACTGTGCTGGTCCAGCCACCTGCAGTTCCCAAACTGGGGCTGGGGAGGAAATGCAGTACAGCAGAATAAGCATGAATTTTGGAGTCAGACGAATCCAGCTGTTATCTGGACCAGCTGTGGGCAGATTACCTAGCAGCTGTGTATCCTCCTTGGGAGTAGTAATACCCACCTTATACAACTGTGAGGATCAAAATGAGTCCAAGCATGTGAGGTATTTAGAAGAACATCTGTCACCAAAGAAATATTCCATGACTATTAGTTCCTGTTATAAGCTCACACATCTTCAGTCACCCAGTTAGGGGACTGTTCTACATGGTGACCCTTTTTGAGTCAGTTCAAGGTGGAGTACACTTGGGTTCAGACTTGAGCACTACAGAGAAGAAGGGGGACTTTTGCTGCCCTTCTTCTCTTATGTTTATAAGTGTGATCCTACTTTGAGGAGTGGCAGTAATAAATCAATGAAGGCATGGATGTCAACAGTTCTGTTCCTCGTTTACTGAAGACTAGCTATGGGCCAGACACTGTACTTGGGGCAGGAAAATGAACAACACATGGCCTCTGCTGCCAGGAACCTGACAGAGGTTCTATCTGAACCTCTGTTCTATCCTGTTCTATCTGAAGAGATGGACACATTAAATGAGTTAAACATTATGTGTTAAGTGTTTATGTATCTAATGGTATACATAAAATGCTAAGAAAGGATAGAACAGGAGCGAGCATTATCCGAGAGCTGAAGAAAACCTCCTGAGGAAGGTGTTGCCTTTGTTGAGCTGCAAAAAATAAGTAGAAATTAGCTAGTGTGGTGACTTAGTACTTGTCAACTTGACTAAGTTGGATCTACATCCCCTAGAACTCCCTTCCCTGCATGGTTCTGGGCCAGGACTGACCACCAGAGCAATGTGCCTGAGGCCTGGAAGGTGGAAGAGGAGCAGCAGTCATGTGTGTGCTCAGAACACCAATGCAGGGCCAGCTCTAGCTCATCCTGTGACTGCAGGTCTCTAGTCTTACCTTGCTGGGATGGGATAGCAACTGGGCCTGCAGTGACTTCTGTTCCCACTCTCTCCATCCTCATTTCTCCGTCACCCTCTCTTTGACTCCTGGCCACGTGTGTGTTTAGATCTGTGATGAAGGAAGCCAGCTTCCCCGGCAGCATCACTGACATTAGATGCACGAGACACCAGGCTCAGTTCCTTCACCCTCTGCACTCTCAGCTTATCCCTGTGGGTTCAGGTTTACCCGTGCTTTCTCCACTTCGTGTCTATCTTTCCTTCCCAACTGCCTGCCCTGCAGACCTCAGGCTCAGCACCAGGTGTAGAAACAATAGTCATGCATTAACTGGTTAACCAGCGCTGTGGTTCTATTTCTCTGGCTGGAACTCAACAGGTAGGTCAGTTAAAGATAGCTCAGGAGAAAATGGACCAGGCAGGAAAATAAATGAGCAGCATCGTGAAATGGTGGAGTATATGCAAAGAAGCACAGGCAGCTTGATATTTCTAGAAATAATATGAGATACAGGGAGAGGAAGATGAGAGTAGAGAGGGAAGAAATGACTAGGCCTCACGAATGCCGTGCTAGAGGTTTGGCCAGTACAAGAAACAGCTGAAGGAAGGAAGGAAGCTTGTAAATGTGTGATAAAGCTGCTGTGAGCAGTTAACGTAATCTATTATGCTATTTGTTCTCTGAAAAGTGTTCCACATGAAGAATCTTCTTTAAAATATACCACTTGCTTTACGAAATGTTGTCTTATGTTGTCAGATAACAAGACAGGTAATGCATTCTATTGGGATGGAAGAGATGGTGGTGGCTAATAAATAAACCACAGCTTTTAGTGGCTTAACACCACAAAGGATTTTGCTTACTCATGTCATGCTGGTCAGATAATTTTCCTAGGTAGCTCTTTATCAAGCAGATCTCAGGATTCTAGGGTCCTTTTACCTTGTGACCACCCCCTGCCCCCAGCCCTCTGCAAACTTAAGAGTGTGGTCTAGGAGCTTGCCAAGAGAGGGGAAGAAACTGGGGACAGTCCTGCTGGAGGGGGCAGGGTGGGTCTTCGACAGGGCCTGAAAGTATCTTCTCTAACCTCCCACAGCTCTCCTGGCCTGGTACCCAGTCACTGCTCAGAAGTGGAACTGTGGGCTGGGAGGGACAGAAGATGGGAGCTGGTAAATGCATAGCTTATGTCTCCTGCCCTTATCTGCTTGGGAGCTTTAGTTTATTGTTCATCCCAGTGTGAGAGGAACTCTGTTAGCACGTACTTGGGATTTGCCCCCTTCCACAGACATAATGTTACCAATTGTGATTAGGTCTGTATCTGAAAGAAAACCACCAGACCTACACGCTTGATAGTCATGTGATGGATTAAGTAGGTGAAATGGAACGATTTATTGTATTAGTTGTTACAACTGTTGTATTACAAGTTCCAGATCAAGGGCTTAAATTTGAAAAGGGGCCTATTTTTTATTTCAATTTTCTAGTGACCTCAACTGTAAAATTTTCATGTCAATGTCTTAAAGGTCAGAATGGTAAAGTGCTTTGAAAACTCCAGGATACTGTACAAAAGATAGTAATGTTTTAATTTCCTTGTGGATAACCTCAGGTTAAGCATATAACAGAACAATTATTATTTTTGTGTCACCTTGAGTAGGACATGGTACCCAGATACTTGGTTAAACATCAGTCTAGATGTTGCTGTGAAGATATTTTTTGAGATGAGATTAACATTTAAATCAGTGCATTTTGAGTAAAGTAGATTACTCTCTTAATATGAGTGGGCCTCATCCAATGGGTTGAAGGCCTTAAGAGAACAAGACTCTGGTCCCCTGAGAAAGAAGGAATTCTGCCTTCAGACTCCAGCTGCAACATCAGCTCTTCCCTGGCTCTGAAGCCTGCTGACCTGCCCCACAAATGTCAGAATTGCATGAGCCAGTTCCTTAGAATAAATGTGTGTGTGTGTGTGTGTGTGTGTGTGTCCACGCGTGCGCACACACAGGTCCTATTGGTTCTATTTCTCAGGAGAACCCTAACTAACAGAGACATATTTTCTGAGCAATGGCAAACTTTACTAATTTGCATCTATATATTTGCACTTATACATCTATAAAATGTTCTTTGAGAGACACCAACACAGTTGATTAAGGAATCTGATGCTTCTTACTGATTAACTTTGGCCATCTTCCAGTTTCTCCTACTTGCTACAAATCCTTTACGATGTGTTCCACTTCTTCATTCTCAGCTTGAGGGCAGAGCAGCCAAAACACTCTCAAGTAGGAGAACCCATAATCCAGCAATAAATCCAGGACTGTTCAATCTCTGCGAAGGATTGTTCATATTTCCTGCAAACTCTAATTTTGACTCTGATGAGGAATTAAACTCATGTTAGGTACACATGAGATATATTCCCAGAAACAAAGGAAATTGGCACTAACTACTATTAAATAGCATTTAGGACATACGCCAATGGAAGAAATGAGAATTTAAAATATGACTGAGACTGTCTCTGACCTGCCCCTCTCCACCCAGACTTGGCTGGAGTTCTGACGCTCTGTGTGATGTTCCATGCTTGGAAAATGGTTGGATATTTGAACAAGAAGGGTCACCCAAAGAATAAAATGTCAGCTTTATGAAGGTGATTTGTATTGCCAAAGGTCTTACCTCCTAAATAATGCACATTGAAGGACCCCAGTCCTGCAAAGTAGTAATCATGCTGCATATGTAGCAGTCCTTAGGGCATGTCAGAAAGCTTTCATGTCTGTTGAAGGAATTAAAATGAAACAAAAGTCAGAAGCCATGAAGGACTACACATAACTGACATTATTTTAAAGATAAAAAGTCTAATTTGGGATACATTTTAGGAAGCATCTCATTCTTTTCCTTATTATATTAGAAGACAGTGAGTTTGAAAAGATTAAAAAGAAAGGAGGGAAAAAGGGAGGCCAATTAGTTAAAATCGTTCAGATCATTTTTACATACTCCCTTCCTTTTTTGGAAGCTGGGTAGGCAATATGCATCTCCTAGATTAAAATGACCCATTATAAACCTCATAATGTCAGAAATTTGAACCCTATTTATCACCCACATAAAGATAAAAACTACAGCGTTTGCAGCTGTAGCTAGGAATTATGTTAGAGGAGTGAAAAGTGAAAGCAGACAGCAATATCTGCATGGATTTAAAACTAAGACTTTTATCACAGAAGGCACAGATGAGAACAAATGAGGGAACAGAAATGAAATTTGTACACACTGAGGAAATATGGCTAGTTAGGGACCCAGCAGGCTCTCTATGTATGGCTCTGAAATCAGTTTCCTCAAGATACAGTCTAAAATTAGCATATCAGTATTGTGCCTGAATGTTCTATAGGATGATAAGAATTAAGTCCTGGGGAACTTGTTCTGAGTCTTGGTTTTTTGTGTCTGATTGTGCATCCTTGGGTAAGTCAATAGTCTCCTAGGCCTCAGTTTCCTCATCTGTAGGTCTTTAAATTCTCTCTGGCATTAAAATTCTGATTTTATGAAAATAACTTCACATAAACTCTACTTTACATTTCAATACAGTTCAACCATAAATACTGAAACAAATATTTATTAAGTGCAGTAACTCCCTGCTGTCCATGGAGGACTGGTTCCAGAACTCCTCATGGACACCAAATCCACACAAGGTCAAGTCCCTTGCTTAAACATGGCATATTTGCATATAACCTACACACACCCCTGTAAGCTTTAAATCATCTTTACATCACTTATAATACCTAAAATAATGTGAATGCTATACAAATAGTTGCATACTGAATAGGAAATAATGACAAGGAAAGAAAAGCTGTACATGTTCAGTACAGATGCGCCCATCCTGGCTTTAGTACATAGTGTACATCAGAACACCACACAGTAACTACCATGAACATGTCAGCAACAGCGTAACATTGAAAAAATGATATTTTCGATCCATGATTGTTTGAGGCCATTCATGTGGATACAGAGGGCTGACTGTACCTGTGAGTGAGACACTACATTTGCTGCTTGAGGAAGGTGAGTATGAAGGACTGCTTTTTTGAAAAATATTTTTTACTAATTATGCTATTACAGCTGTCCCAGTTTCCCCCCTTTTCCCCTTAGACCCAGTAGAAGCCCTTTATTCCCTCCAACAATCCCCCCAACCTTAGTTCATGTCCATGGGTCACGCATATAAGTTTTTTGGCTATTCCATTTCTTCTACTGTTAACATCTCCCTGTCTATTCTGTAACCACCAATTTGTACTTCTTAATCCCTGCACCTTTACCCCCACACTCCTCCTTCCTCCTTCCAAGAAATTCTGTTTCTGTTCTGCTTGTTTGCTTAGTTTCTGTTCTGCTTTATTCAATTGTTGATAGTTGTGTGCTTATTGCCATTTTAATGCTCATAGTTTTGATCTTCTTTTTCTTCTATGAGTCCCTTTAACATTTCATACAATAATGGCTTGATGATGATGAACTCCTTCACCTTTACCCTGTATGGGAAGCACTTTATCTGCCCTTCCATTCTAAGTGACAGCTTTGCTGGATAGAGTAATCTAGGTTGTGGGTCCTTGCTTTTCAACACTTTGAATACTTCTTGGCAGTTCCATCTATCCTGCAAAGTTTCTTTTAAGAAATTAACTGACAGCCTTATGGGAACTCCTTTGTAGGTGACTATCTGCTTTTCTCTCACTGCTTTCAAGATACTCTCTTTATCTTTAAACTTTGGCATTTAATTATTGTGTGTCTTGGTGTGGTCCTCTTTGTGTCCATCTTTGTTTGGGACTCTCTGTGCTTCCTGGACTTGTATATCTTTTTCCTCCACCAAATTGGGAAAATTTTCTTTTCTTATTCTTTCTCTTCTCCTTCCAGCAGCCCTATGGTTCAAATGTTGGTACATTTAAAATTGTCCCAGAGGCTCCTTACTCTACCCTTGTTTTTTGTTTTGGATTTTTTTTCTTCTTGCTGTTCTGATTGAATTGTTTTTCTTCTTTATTCTCCAAATCATTGATTTGGTTCTTGGCTTCATCTACTCCACTGTTCGTTCCCTGTAAATTTTTCTTTATTTTACTTAATGTAATTTGCATTTCTGCCTAGATCTTTTTTATGCTGTTAAGTACCCAGTGAGTTCCTTGAGCATCCTAGTAATCAGTGTTTTGAACTCTGCATCTGATAGATTGCTAATCTCCATTTTGTTTAGTTCCTTTTCTGGAGTTTTGTTCTGTTCTTTCATTTGGGCTATATTTCTTTGTCTCCTCATTTTGGCAGCCTCCCCTGTGTTTGATTCTATGTATTAGGTAGAGCTGCTTTGATTCCTTGTCTTAGTAGCATGACCTATTGTAGCAAAGTGCACCAGTAGGTTGTATGGGGTAGAGTCTTAGATGATTACCAGGGCAGGGACACTCATGTGAACCAAGTTGAAGTGAACCATGTGGACCATGTGTTGCTGCTCTGTGGCTCTGTGTACAGAAAGGCTAAGAAAGGAGACAATGCCACTGCCTGGCCTCTGGAGATTTGTCTGGGAGGCAGCTGTACCCCAGCATTTTCTCTGATGCCAGAGACTTCAGTTTCTCTCCATATGCCATTGGTGTCTTTCTAGATGCTGTGCTGGTGCTGGAGCTCAGAGGGAGAGAGTCTGCATAAGTCCTAAGTCCTTGTGGGCCCTTTAAGAGAATCCTGCAGAATCCTGAGAATCCTGCAGTTTCTTCAGCTGCCCCACCCTCCACTGGTTTTTATAGCTAGAAGTTATAGGGACTTATCTTCCTGGCACTGGAATTCTGGGTTGGGTGATCTGGTGTAGGGCTGGCATCCCTTGCTCCTGAGGTGTCCTTCCTAATTTTTATCTACCACCTGTGAGGATGTGACCACCTGCTCTGAGTCTCCACATTTCTGTGTCTGTGCATCTCCACTCCTCTTACCCATCTGGGTGAATGAACTTTCTTTAATTCCTTCGTTGTCAGATTTCCATACAACCTGATTTTCTGATGATTCTGGGTGATAGTTGTTTTGTAGTTTAGTTGTAATTTTTGCTGTGGTTGTGTGAGGAGGGGAGTTGCGTTTATGTACACCTCCTTCATACAGGCCACATGTAGCACATCAACAATTGGGAGGGAAAACACAGCTCCCAGCTTCTCCCTTGAAGGCCTGCCTTTTGTGTCTAGGAAAAAACCCTCAGAAAAGGTGGAAGTTGTGACATGGGGTAAATACCAGAAAATCCCAGAATCCATTAGGGAAGCCTTGTACTCTTCTTATTGGGTACAAGGATGGTGGTGTTCTTAGGACTGGTGGAGGACTGTGTGCTGAAAGAAGGAAAGTAGAATGGAGGCTCAAAGAGAAGTGACTTCACATATCGCCAGAGATGTAGGAGAGCTTCATGGAGGAGGAAAACTCAGTGGTGTTCCAGATAAAATAATTATTCCTCTTGAGCAGAGTTGTAAGGTGTGTAGAGGAACAGGGAAGGTGAGATGGTAAGTGTAGACAATTTACAGAGGACCTTGATGCAGAACAGAGAGATTGACTCTAAGTACTTCTGAGAAAAGGCATCACAGGATGTCATGTGACAGATAAATCAGGAAACAGAGAAGAGGTGGAGGAACATATCTGTTCAGTAAGATCTTAGAGATAGCTGGTGATCGGCTGCCTTCTTTACTCTTGCCCTGGTTGAGCCTCGAGCTTGCTATAAAATGGCATAGGGTAAGTAATTGTGGTTATGGAAAGTCTTTGG
The DNA here is from genome assembly GCA_004024845.1 of Tonatia bakeri. Lineage (NCBI taxonomy): Eukaryota > Metazoa > Chordata > Mammalia > Chiroptera > Phyllostomidae > Tonatia > Tonatia bakeri. The sequence goes on along the minus strand of PVIA01004840.1, from coordinate 108,090 downwards.
TACTAAAATTTGCTGCTTCTGAAGGTGTTTGCTTGTTTGGCTGGGGTATCTCCCCTTGAAGTACCCTTCTAAGCCTGCTATTGACACAGCCCATGGTGGGGGCATTTGGCTTTCCTCCTGGCTGATCTCCCATTGTTGGATTTCTTTTTCCAATGGTTTGCTATGTGTCCAGATGAAATGGTTTTGAAGAAAATGGCTGTAGGTGACCCCTTTTATCCTGACAAGGATCTACCTCATCATAAGGTGATATTGCAAATGGGAGAACCATGAATCCTTCTGGCTTTAATTGTTGACCTAATTGCTTTTTTAATTTTTTGGCTGGTTTAAAAGGCAAAACAAATGAGGTTGAAATATATATTCTTAGCTATTCATCATAATCATAATAATTAAATGATCATTGCTATTATACCAGGAAGAGCATGTTAACAAGACATTTCATCTCTTGTTTTCTTTACTTCTTTTTTACCTGCCTGCCCATTGTTTGTTTAAGCAACTCCCAGAATTTTGTATGCCTTCTTGAAGTGGCAGTCCCAGAAATTTCACACAATAGGACATAGGGCAGCAATCCTGAAGAAAGGGCTGGGGACTTGGATTATGTCTCACTGAATATTTATTTGGGAGTGGCTCTGTTAGGAAACAGCAGAGATATGAAAGAAAGTTTGCAGTCCTCCCTATTACGCCTATGTTCATGCCTCTCAAGTGCATCTGCTAACTGACTCCTCCTTCTTTCTATTTTTGTTTTGGGTTATTGAGTCACTGAATGGCCCTTTCTTGTTTTGCTGGTTTCTTCCTTAGCATTTTTGTTCTCTTGTCTATCTTGGGAGAAATTTCTGTGTATGTGCTTGAGTTTTTACTAGAAGGTTTTGTTGGAATTCTTTTCATACCTGCTTTTCCTATTGTATTTTCATTTACATAATCTTGCCCTTATGCAGATTAAACAAGGGAACATTCATACTTAAGTTATAGATGATTGGATACTGATGCACATGTAAGAACAGATGTTTTCATGCAAGTATGGCTGTCAAAGTTAGTTCAACTTAGTTTGCAACTGCTATTTCAGTAAAATTTGGATTTTTCAGCTCTCACTCTTTCCTGCTTGTGGCATTTTGTTTATTTGGTAATACAGAGCAGAATTATATGTTATCCCCTTCTGGTTGACATCTTTGCCTGGCAGACTTTAAGTCTTCAGTATGTTCGAATATGACGCTTCTAGAGTGGGCAGGAAATCTGAGTTTGTGGTAGTCATGTTCTTCTAAACAGTTGCTCTGGAAATGATATACCCAAAGTTTTTAGTATATTGCTTTATCTAAAGGACAACTAAAATATACATTGCTTTATCTGACAGACATCTAGAATACACACATATGCACACACACCACCATGTAATCCTTATGCTCAACAAAGAAAAATTACAGTGCACAAAGGGAAAAGAACACAAAAAATAAAAAAGGTAGAGCAAAAACCTTCTCAAAGTCATACATTTGTTTAAAGTTGCTAAATCACAAATTTTGGACCCTAAAAATGTTTGTGAAGAGTACTCTGAAATTATTAGACTACAATAATACTTTGAACCAAAATAACATTTCAAGATTCTGTAACAGGGAGCCTGAGTGTGTGCTGGTGGAAGGAGGAAGTGCAGCTGTGAGTGCTGGTAACTGGCTGGGAGACAAAAGTGTGACAAAGAGCTGAAGGACTATTTTTTAACATTTAAAGACTGGGTATGGTGGAAGCAAGGAGTGACAGAGCTAATTAGATGGGAGCTTTCATCAGAGAGAGAAGATGCTACTTTTTAATGCTTCAAAGGTACTCTAGAGTTTTGCATGTGAGTATGGGTAGTGAAGGTTGCTGGAGCTGAGGCTGGCAGGAACCTAAATGTTCTTCATGGATGTTAATGTCACTCAGCAAGATAGCAACTCAGGGTGGAGAGCAGAACCATAAGCCGGAGAAAGAATGCCTCTTCTCATTGCCCTCCATAACCATATGTCAATCCATCATCCATTCAACACCGATTCAAAAATTAATGTGTTTTAAGTATCAGTCATGTGCTGGAACTGTTACTAGAGTTACAGAAATACACCAGATGTGATTCCAGAGCACGGGGAGCTCATCACCTGGAGGTTGAGTGCATACCATGTGTCTCCAGCAAAGCTTGCAAACTCTCAGGGCTTCAGGGGTGAGCTGGCTACGTAAACAATGAAGCCAGTAGGTGGAATAAGTAGGAACTGTCTGGCAACTGTGGTGAACTGTAGGGCTCAGAGATCACCTAATGGAGGCAGCCATTATTTCACCTTAGTAAATCTTCTGATTTTTTAAAGTAAAAATGTGGACCTATGAAGGTGACATTTCTCAACTCTAAAATTTTAGCAAACAGTGAAAATACATAGTCTGGGCCAATGATTTATGGCCCTGATTTAAATAATTGGAGCTGCAGGCAACCTTGGGTTCCTGTTTTGTTATATTCCTAACTTGCTGGTGATTTTAGCCGAACTGAGGTGGGATAGTAAGAAACTAGGAAAACTCATTAGCAACCAGAATGGGGAAACTGACACTGATAGTTGACTCAAACTGGCCTCATCCCGGCAACCTGACTCACCTGTCTCCTTCTCCCTTGCATGGCCACTCCCTTAAGCATTAAGCTCTCAGGACAATGAGGTTCTGATCAGCATCAAATAATCTTAGGAACAAAGCCTTGGGTCTGTTGACCACAGAGACAGAGTTTCAGTCAAACTAGAGATAACATCTAGGCCTCAGTTTCGTTTCAGCTCCAAGCCAGAAAAGCAACAAAACCAGATGAAGCAATGCCATGGCTGACATTAGGACCAGATGCAATGACCCGTGAATCTTTACCCTAGCACTGACCAATCAGTAGAGACCATGACCCTAACCCTATATGCTCATTTTGATGAATCAGCATATTAAAGAATACACATGGAAAGCTGATGAATATTCTGTTTAGATCCTCCCCTAAAATTTCTGCCTTTAGAAAACAGGTAACAACCATTAAGACAAAGGACCCAGTGCTCATGCTCTCTCTAACACCCACACCTTCTTTCTTCAGGTGTGTGTCTGTGCTTTCTCACTAATAAGCTCTAATGGTTCATATGAGATTTGCAACCAGGGAGCAATGGACAATGGCAGCTCATCCTGTACTAACCCCTGGACCTGTCCCCAAGGGCCCTTCTTTTGCCTCTGTAACTTGTTCCCTGAGTCCATGCAGCCCAGCTGGCTCACTTGCACCTCTGCAACATTCTTTCTAAAAGGCCAAGGCTTGCTGGAATCTTCTCTTTGAGTGTAGTTCTTCTTTGCATGCTAAATAAACTTCCTCTTGCATTAGAGTTCTTGACTCTGAATTCTTTGTTTGCTGCACTCAAGAACTGAGAGCCAACAATGCTAGGAACAAAATCACCTGAATTCTCTGGAACACAGTGACCTCATCTATAAAATGGAGCAGTAAGCTATAGAGGATGAGCTCTGGAGCCTTTACCAGATTTCACAGGTTAAATAGACTTCTAATGAATTGCCATCTGCAGAGTAGGGTGGGAAGCATGGGGACCATTTCTTTTATTCTCCTATCTCTGAAATGTGTGGTGTCAATGAAGGGCTGCCACTCTGGAGCAATTCATTATGGTCAGTAATAATATGACCTAACTGAACTCATAGAAGGAGCCAGATTTGGAAGGTACCATGGTGAACTGTAGTTTCTTTTACTCTCTCCCATGCTTTTAGTCAACAAGAGAGGCAGGATGATGGTGTGATGAAATTGTTTAGGGAGACATATGCTAATATCTCAGGTCTATGTTTAATTATCTTTGTGATTGGGAAAGTCATTTTCCCCAAGTCTCAGATGTCAATGGCTATAAGGGAAGAAAAAGAATGTCCTTTCTCATAAGAATTTGTATGCTTTGCCCTGGTTGGTGTGGCTCAGTGGGTTGAGTGCTGGCCTGAAGACTGAAGCTTTGATTCCTGGTTAGAGCACGTGCCTGGGTTGGGGGCTGGGTATCTGGTTGGGGGTGTGCGTGAGGCTGCTGATGATGTTTCTCTCTTTCTTTCTCCCTCCCTTCACCTATCTTTAAAAAAATTAAACAAATAATCTTTTAAAAAAGAATTTATATGCTTCCTTGTGCCAGAGGAAAAACATATCATCACTTGCATGTATATCTATTTATTTGTTTTTCTCTTGAGCATTAGAAAGTTTACTAGAAAGCAAAACACCTGGACCAAATTAGCTTAATTCTTCAAAGAATTGCTTAGATTAATTATAATTTAATGTCATAACCTTTGCTTAAAATACATATATATAATGTCTTCAGCACTGCAGTTAAAGGCATTGTTCAAAATTGTTGCTCAGTGTTTTTTATATGGCAGATAAACAAACATCACCTGTGAATAGGCTGGAGGGTTTGGTTCTGTACTGAGCTCCTGCTTTGCTGAGTGATATATATATGAAGGGCATGAGCTGAATTGCTTGGATCAATAAAGAGAGTTTTCAGAGCCTATGGGTGAGGAATGGGGAATGGGAAGAGGGGAAGAAAATCTACCTGAAGGGGAACTGGAGAAGAGGGCATGGGACATGTAAGGACAGAGATAGCTAACACAAATTAGTTAAGGTTTTACCATGGACTATTTGATATGATCTTTTCCTTCATTTCCTCATGACACCTTCAGGAATATCAACATCTCTTGCCAATTACTTGTGCTTTTTTTGTGGCTGAAGTTGATATTTTTTTTTTTTCTCAGTTCTCTGTTCTGGTTTAAATCAATCATTTCTTTTTTTTTTTTAAGTACTACATTTTTCGGACCATAAGACACACATTCCCCCCTCAAAATTTGGGAGGAATAATGGTTGTTAATCTGTTGAGTTCTGTTTATATTTACATTGGTGAAATATTATGTTATTTATGTTATTAAATATTTTACCACATTTTTTGCTTCAAAAAATTTTTCCCTGTTTCCTCCTCTAAAACCTAGGTGCATCTTAGGGTCCAAAAAACACAGTATATTTTATTGATTATGCTATTACAGTTTTGCCAATTTTCCCCCCTTTACCCCTCTCTACCCTGCCCCCCAACCCTCCAGCATTCCCTCCCCCTTAGTTCATGTCCATGGGTTGTACATATAAGTTCTTTGACTTCTCTGTTTCCTATACCATTCTTTACCTCTCCCTGTGTATTTTATGCCTACCAATTATGCTTCTTATTCGCTGAACATTTATGCCCATTCTCCCCCTCCTACTTGCCACTGAAACCCCTCCATGTGATGTCCATTTCTCTGATTCTGTTCCTATTCTAGTTGTTTGCTTAGTTTTTTTTTTTTTTTTTAGGTTCAGTTGTTGATAGTTATGAGTTTAATGTCATTTTACTGGTCATAGTTTTTTTTATCTTTTTCTATTTCTTAGATAAATCCCTTGAACATTTCATATAATAAGGGCTTGGTGATGATGAACTCCTTTAACTTGGCCTTAGCTGAGAAGCACCTTATTTGCCCTTCCATTCTAAATGAAAGCTTTGCTGGATAGAGCAATCTTGGATGTAGGTCCTTGTCTTTCATGACTTGGAATACTTCTTTCCAACTCCTTCTTGCCTACAAAGTTTCTTTTGAGAAACCAGCTGATAGTCTTATGGGCACTCCTTTGTAGGTAACTGTCTCCTTTTCTCTTGTTGCTTTTAAGATTCTCTCTTTATCATTAATCTTGGGTAACTTAATGATGTTGTGTCTTGGTGTGTTCCTCCTTGGGTCCAACTTCTTTGGGACTCTCTGAGCAACCTGGACTCCCTGGATGTCTATTTCCTTCACCAGATTGGGAAAGTTTTCTTTCATTATTTGTTCAAATAAGTTTTCAACTTCTTGCTCTTGTTTTTCTCCTTCTGGCACCCCTATGATTCTGATGTTAGAGTGTTTAAAGTTGTCCCAGAGTTTCCTAAGCCTCTCCTAATTTTTTTTTTTTTTTTGAATTCTGGTTTCTTCATTCTGTTCTGGTTGGATGTTTATTTTTTCCTTTTGTTCCATATCATTGATTTGAGTCCCGGTTTCCTTCCCTTCACTGTTGGTTCCCTGTATATTTTGCTTTATCTCACTTTGGGCAGCCTTCATTTGTTCCTTCATTTTGTGACTGAGGTCTATCAGTTCTGCGAGCAGCCTGATTACCAGAATTTTGAACTCTGCATCAGATAGGTTGGCTATCTCCTCATAACTTAGCTCTTTTTCTGGAGCTTTGATCTGTTCTTTCATTTGGGCCATCTTTCTTTGTCTTGGTGCACCTGTTATGTTGTAAGGGGGCAGGGCCTTGGGTATTCTCCCTGGGTGAGGCAACCCTCTTTGCTGCATTGTAGTACTGTCTGTGGGAGAGGGGTCAGAGAGGGAACAATGTATTTTGCTTGCTCTGTTCTAGCCCCACTTTCCAATGAACTCTTTCATGTGTGACTGGGAGTTTCTCCTGCTGTGGCAACCCTGCAGTAGTTTACAGCTAGCTTTGAGTCTTTAATTTCCTGTTCTGCCAGCCCTGCCTTGCCCACATAGTCTGCCGCCTTGCCTCTTGTCCTCTCTGCTGGGTTGCCCTTCTCTACCCCACCTACCAGTCTGGGTGAAAAGTTTCTTTAACTCCTTGGTTGTCAGAGTTCTTGCAGTTTGATTTTCTGGCACTTCTGGTTGTTTATTGTTTTTAGATGGATGTTTCCTTCTTTTGGTTGTGCAAGGAAGTGAGGCATTTCTACCTATGCCTCCATCTTGGCTGGAACTTATTTGTGATATTTTTTTGATGTGATGAGATGATGAGCCAACTTTAGGGTGCGCAGGATGAGCACAGGCCACCAAATGGTCCAGCCACTCATGGTTTACACTAATATATGTTTCCTCATAATATTTTCTTGCCAAATACTATTGTCAGGATATAGTACGTCTTGCCAAATAAAACTGTACTTTCTCCTGTCTAATCAGAACTACATGGTTCATTGACATTTTATTTATTTGTGTAGCTTTGACTAAACAAGGTTGAACAAGATTTAGTGCTTAATTGTATATTATCACCAGTTCCTAACACATTTTTTTCTTTCCCTATACTTTCTTTTTTAAAAAAAAAAACTATTTATTTTTAGACAGAGGGGAAGGGAGGGAGAAAGAGAGGGAGAGGAACATTAATGTGTGGTTGCCTCTCACTTGCCCCCACACTGGGCACCTGGCCCACAACCCAGACCTGTGGCCTGACTGGGAATTGAACCAGCAACCCTTTGATTCAAAGGCCAGGACTCAATCCATTGAGCTACACCCACCAGGGCTATTATGTTCAGATTTAATTAAAGCCAAAAACAAGTAAAAATTTCAAAAGGTTATAAAACTGGAGTGTGGCATGAAATGAAAGTGACTAAAGAAACCTAATTTTATTTTGTTTTTTTTCTTTTTTTAAAATATATTTTATTGATTATACTATTACAGTTGTTCCATTTCCCCCCTTCACTCCCCTCCACCCTGTACACCCTCTCCCACCCACATTCCCCCACTTTAGTTCATGTGTCATAAGTTCTTTAGCTTCTACATTTCCCATACTATTCTTGCCCTCCCCCTGTCTATTTTCTACCTACCATCTATGCTACTTATTTTCTGTACCTTTACCCCCTCTCTCCCCACCCCACTCCCCTGTTGCTAACCCTCCATGTGATCTCCATTTCTGTGGTTCTGTTCCTGTTCTAGTTCTTTGCTTAGTTTCTTTTGGTTTTGTTTTAGGTGCGATTGTTAGTAATTGTGACTTTGCTGTCATTTTACTATACATGATTTTTCTTTTTTATCTTCTTAGATAAGTCCCTTAAACATTTCATAAAATAAGGGCTTGGTGATGATGAACTCCTTTAACTTGACCTTATCTGAGAAGCACTTTATCTGCCCTTCCATTCTAAATGAAAGTTTTGCTGGATAGAGCAATCTGGGATGTAGGCCCTTGCCTTTCATGACTTGGAATACTTCTTTCCAGCCCCTTCTTGCCTGCAAGGTCTCTTTTGAGAAATCAGCTGATGTCTGATGGGAACTCCTTTGTAGGTTACTGTCCCCTTATGTCTTGCTGCTTCTAGGATTCTCTCCTTCATTTTTACCTTGACTAATGTAACTATGATGTGCCTTGGTGAGTTCCTCCTTGGGTCCAACCTCTTTGGGACTCTCTGAGCTTCCTGGACTTCCTGGAAGTCTATTTTCTTTGCCAGGATGGGGAAGTTCTCCTTCATTATGTTTTTAAATAAGTTTTCAATATCTTGCTCTTCCTCTTCCCCTTCTGGTAAACCTATAATTCGGATGTTGGAACGTTTAAAGATGTCCTGGAGGTTCCTAAGCTTCTCCTCATTTTTTTGAATTCTTATTTCTCCATTCTTTCCTGTTTGGTTGTTTCTTTCTTCCTTCTGGTCCACTCTATTGTTTGAGTCCCAGTTTCCTTCCCATCACTATTGATTCCCTGTGCATTTTCCTTCATTTCTCTTATCGTACCCTGCATTTGTTCATCTAATTTGTGACCAAAATCAACCAATTCTGTGAGCTTCCTGATCACCAGTGTTTTGAACTGTGCATCTGATAGTTTGGCTGTTTCTCGGTCACTTGAAAGGATGAGTTCTGGGGCTTTGATTTGTTCTTTTGTTTGAGCCATCTCTCTATCTCTTTTTT
>PVIA01004840.1:0-99353 GCA_004024845.1 Tonatia bakeri | reverse complement strand
TAGGAGGCGGAGCCTTAGGTGTTCACCAGGGTGGGGCACCCCAGTCACTGGGTTGTGACATTGTATGTGGGGGCGGGGTTGAGAAAGAACAATGGTGGTTGCTCTGTTCTCTGTGGGACCTCAGTCCCTTCTGCTGCTTCCCCCCAGCAAACTGGGCCCCTCTGGTGCCAATTCCCATGTGGGTGGGCTTGTGCACGCTGTGGGACCCTCCAAGGACCTCTCCTGTGAGGCCGGGTGTCTCTTCCTGCGCCTCAACTTCCACAGGCGTCTGCGATCAGTGTCCAGAGTATCCTGAGTTGCGCGCACTGCCTTGCTTTACAATCGCCGCCTTACTGCGTCTGCCGAGTGCTACCCCTCTGCTGGGGCATGCCAGCTGCTGCAAGCACACTCAGGGTCCACCCGCTGAGGTCTTGCACTCCCCAGATGCCTTACACACCCTTGGATGCCTTATGCGCCCAGACCCAACTCTGCTCTCTGCACTGCGACCCGCGCCCAGCTGCCCGACTCTGCCCCTCCTACCGGTCTGGATGAACAGGTCTATTTCGACTTCTTGGTTGTCCGACTTCCATTTAAATCAATTTTCTGTAAGTTCTGGATGTTATTCTGTTTATAAATTGTTGTTGTTCCCATCTTGGTTGTGCGTGGAGGTATGGTGCGTCCACCTATGCCTCCATCTTGGCCGGAAGTAGAAACCTAATTTTAAAAAATTGCTTTTGGAAAGAAGTTTATTAATCTTTATAAAATTATTTCCCACCTTTACTTGCAGATTTTAATTTCTGGTATTAATTTTAATCTCCATAAGTTGAGGTCCTTTACTCAATTGTCATCCCCAGATTAACTCTAAATAGATTAGTGTTTACACGGAAAAAAATAAAGTAAAAAAATAATAGAAAATATTGGTGAGAATTTTTTTATAATCTTTTGGAAGAACAGGGCTTTCTAATCATAATATTAAACTCAGGAGCTGTAAAGGAAAATAATAATAAATTTGATTATAAACTTAAGAAAATCTCTTCATAACAGCAAAATTCATAAAGTAAAAGTAAAAACCTATTTCAACATAATGACAACTGGAAGTTTGATTTCTATAAAATACAAAGAGCTCTTTCCAATTTGTTTTTAAAATACTAATAGAAAAACAGGCAGTGTCTAAATAGGCAATTCACATAGAAAGAAATACACATATCCAATGAATATAAGATACTCAATATTAATTATTAAAGAACTTCAGATTGAAAAGGAAGTTTATTATTTTTAAGGAAGTAGAATACTTTCAATTGGCCTGCAGAATTATATCAATATATATTATCTTTTCCTCAATTTTAAACTTACTATGTGTACCTTTGGGAACAGACTCTTTGGCAAATGTTTTGCACGTAAATGATCTCTTCACCAATTAGAATGGCTTTTTAAAAGAGACAATATTAAGTGCTGACAAGGATGCAGAGCAACTGGAATTTTTATTTCTTGCTGGTAGAAATGAATGTAAATGGTATAGTCACTTAAAAATTGGCAGTTTCTTTTAAAATTAAACATATACTTACCATATAATCTAGCAATAGCATTCCTAGGTATTAAGCCAAGAGAACTGGAAACTTTCCTTCACATAAAAAACTTGTACACAAATGCAAAAAACTGGAAACAAACCAAATGTCCTTCAGCTGGTGAATGGATAAACAAACTGTGACATCCAAGTACTGGAATATTCAGAATGTAATAAAAAGGAACAGATTACTATTTCACATAAGAACATGGATGAATCTCAAATGCCTTGGGCTAAGTGAAAGAAACCAGACTCAAAAGACTATATTTTGTATGATTTCATTTATATGAGATTCTGGAAAATGCAAAAAAAAAGTTATGGGAACAGATCAGTGCTTGCCAGGGGTTGAATGTGCAGGGAGCGGTTGACTACAAAGAGGCAGCTTGAGAGAATCTTTGGGTGAGGAAGCTGCTCTGTGTCTCATGATGGTGCTCTAACTGAATGCATTTGTCTGACTCAAGCGTGGACACCAAAAACAATGACTTTGACTGTATGTCTATTAAAAAGGTGAATAAAAAGCTAATGTATTTCTAAACTAAAGACTGATGTATAATGTACAAAAGTGCACAGATTATACAGAGCAGAGCAAAAGTAGGTTTACAGTTGTATGTGAAACAAAGTTTATTCTTGTATTACCATTTATTAATTATTGTATTATTTTCCGTATGAACAACTGTAAACCTACTTTTGCCCCATCCTTACATATACAGCTTGATTACAAATGTTACAACTAACATTTGCTGGACTAACCACTGCCTGGATCAAGAGACAGAACCTCACCAGAGGCCCCTCCCCATCCCCTTCTTCTTTCTCAGGAGGAACTGATATTCTGATTTCTAACACCATAGATTAATTTTTACTGTTTTTGAACTTCATGTAAGTAAAATCATATAGCATTGAATATTGCACTCTTCTCAATAGGCTTTGTTATATTTTGAACTATTTTTTTCTATAAGTATAGATAAGCCAGCTAACAATGAGGAGATTAGAATAGGTAATCACTGTGATTTCTTCCAGACCTCAAATTGGTGTCTGTGAGTTAATAAAATTGTAAAATATTTTTTTATTTGAAATATTTAATACATTTTTTTGGCCAACCAAATTAATCATCTTTTTTTTTAATCCAATCTAAAAGCAATTGGGAAATCCACACCATACTGTTCCTTTATGACCTCCAGAATTATATTTTCCCCCAGTATTATTTTCCCTAGTATGGGCAGACATTAGTCTTAAAATTGGCCTGATAGACTAATCCTGTCATATGATGCATCCTTGGTACTTCACCAAATGATGATCTATGAACTTTTCCCTCTTTGTTCTTTTGAGATCATGCTTGACTTTTGCTCAGCTTTATTTAAAGCTTTGGGGAGAAGTCACTTCTTGAAAAATATGGTACTGAAGTCGGCTCTAAACTTAAATATTTGGAAAACTTCAGTAAAAGTAAATCCATATGGCAGGTCTGGTCCCAGCTTGATTCTTGCATGATTGGGTCCAAGACCCTTTATACATTTGTGTGAGTATGTATGTGTATCTGTGCACACACAATCTTGTATGTATCCTTTGTGGTGGAAGTCAATTATGCTGGTTTTTGTTTTTGTTATTCTTTCCAGTGAGAGAAACTGGAGTGTCAGTTCTGAGTTTCTGGGATGGGCAGGTTTTATTTTCTTAGCAGTAACCAAGCCACAAAAGGGAAAAGCAAAACAATTTCTAACAATTAAAAAATATATTGAAAAACAATATCAATAACAAATATTAACTTTTATGAGTTCAATGCATATGCCAACTCATTCAAAGCCTAAACTAAATATTATATCCTTAGATCCTTTTTGCAAAACTGGGTGGACCAGCTGTTCTTCCCATTGCTGGAGTCAACTGCAATCACACAGCTCAAGTGAAGACTGGGTGTGACCAGCAGGGCCACCAAACTCCAGATGCTTTGGTTATTATAACTCAAAAATGCTCTAAGAACTGGCCTTTGTGATGTGGGGGAGGAGCAAACTTTCCTCCACCCTCAAGGTTGTTATGGCTGATCTAATAATCAAATAGACATGAGACAGATTAGCAAGGGAGAATAACCCCACATACACAAGTGGTTCAGAGGTAGAAAGGGAAGAAGGGTATAAAAGATTTCGAGCTAGGAATGAGGTGAGGCACCTTGGGGTTTCAAAAGGTCATTGCAGGATAATAAGAAGAACAGAAGTTTAGTAAATAGAAGTTTGGCCTACCCTATAGATGGGTCAAAAGACGTTATCTCTGATAAAGTGTTATAAGCAAGGCCCCTAATTCAAATTTTTCTAGGTAGTCAAAGGGCGGGGCAGAAATTTCTCTTGAACCTGAAGCTAAAATTGCCTTTGGCTCAAAGTAGCCTGAATACCACTGAGGCACATGTTGGGGTGGCTTGTTCTGAACCCCCAAAGTGAATAGAACTCAGCAAGAAAACTCTTTAATTGTGCTCCCTCCTTTCCTCTCTCTATTTGTCTTTTTAATAATTCCAACCCTGGGTTTCTTGCCTCATGTTGGAAAATGGTGAGAATTTTAATGCAACTAAACTGTTTTACTGTTGTTCATTTCTGAGTTTGAGAACATGGCACAATTCACATATGTAATTATAAACTACCTCCATAGGACTCAATAAAAGTTGGAGCTAAGGGTCTACAATTAAAATCATAGGATGTTAAAGTCTAATTTTATTTTCATTCTGCAAATGAGTTACTGGGCTCAAAGAAGGTACACGATTTGCCTAAGCTTCCATTGGTAATTAGTGGCAGAGAAGGGCTAGTATCTTGGAAACATCCAATTTTCTAGTCAAGCATTATTTTTCTGTTTTCCTTTTTTTCTCCTAGAATATACTAAAGTAGGTTGGCATTATTTAGCAGTCGGAGCATGTACATTGCAGCAGTACCTCAGGAATTTTAGTTAAGTTGTTTAGTTAAAGGGATTTATTGGGCTACATTAATGAATAGTCTGAGAGAGGGTGGACTTTATGAATGGTTTGATTTGGCAGCTCAACAATGTCTTCTAAGACAAAGTTTCTTTTCCATTTAAACTTCCATGGTGTCATCTCTTTCTGGTTAAACAAGGCTGTCAGCAACTCCCTGGTCTGCATACTTCTTCATCAGGATCCAAGAAGTGAGCGAGGAGGTCATTCTGGAAGCTCCCAGAAGATCTCGTGAAACACTTCCTCACATGTCACTGTCCTCAGTGGCTGATCGTTCCTTTCCTGAACCTGCATCTATAGTCAGGGGACTAGGTTATGTCAATTAACTTAGGCCTGAGTCATATATATTGTTCTGGAATCACATTCCCTTAAAGCATGTATATGACACTGAGGAAATATGGGTAAGAGTGAAAATCAAGGTAATTGCCAAGAAAGGAAAATGCATGTTAGGAGGTAACTCCAGTGTCTACTGTAGTTGCAAATACCAGCAATCGACCTGAGCTAGCTTAAATCAAAGAGCCGAATGAATTCATGGATACAGGCATGTCTCATGGAACACAAGGACGGGAAGCAGCAGAATGGGAGTCAAGAGCAAGAAAGCCATCAGACAGTCATATGGTCACTTCCTTTCCCTTTCTCTCCTCTCCTCTCTTTCATCCTCAGCCCCTTATCTAACCCTAGGGCTTTATTGTTTACCTGTGGACCCTCAGGTCTTGTGCCTCAGAGTTGTTGGCAGGAGATGACTATCTCTCAACTCTCGAATATTCATATTCCTCCACCTTCAGACACATACCCTGAGACTGACTAGCAGTCTCTGGTTTCCAAGTCCTCATTCATGGGAGAATTTGCTTTTGTAAGTTCAGTTCTCCCCTGAGATAGGCAGAGAACTCTGGTCCTGATAAGCCTCCTGGAATCTACCTGTGTGGTGTGGGCAGAGATGGGGTGCCTGCTGGAGCTGGTGGTTCTTAGAGAAACTAGGCAAAAGGGGCACCCTGGAAAGCCACCAGAAGAAGGATAATGTCTGGGGTAAGGTTGACGGGGAGATGCCTACACAAGGCAGGCATCTTTTGCCAGTTGATCCACTTCAGTGCCTCCAGAATTCTCAGGTGGAGGTGGAGGAAGATATGTTGGGAGGGAAAGAAGCAGGTACCATGGGTAAGAAAGGAGAATTCTTGCTTCCAAATAATCTCAGGCATTTGAGAAAACTATTTTGCAGCTATAAAAATCAAAAGGAGATACATTCCTAAATCACAGGCAACCTTTTCTCATGTTTGAAGCTAAAAATTGGCATTGTTAATAAGACCTGGCCCACAATTGACTCTTTCAAGCCTGAATCTCCATACTGATGATCCCTCCTGCGCCTGGATCTTGAGATAGTGCCTTCCGGAGGTTCTCAGACTTAGGTATCCTGCTCTCTGTTTACTTTTGGCAGCTCCACCTTTTCCTCTGGGAGGGCGAGTCATGGGCTAGGGTGGCAATATCTGAGACCTGAGAGCAAAGTCAGATATGATTCTTCTGGGGGCTTAAAACTGTCAGTTTCAGTGAGGGGTCATTTTGACCTTACTTTTGAGAATAAAGCTATCAGAGAGCTTTTGTCTATTTTACTGTTTTACAACTTCCCAGAACAATAGCCTTATAAATGGGCAGGAAATCCATGTGTATCTGTTGAAGGGAAAGGGAAGTAAATAGAGGGGCTGCCTTTTAAGTTATTTCATTTAATACAGACTCAGGCTTGTTCAATTTGAGTAGTGAGAAATTTCAAAAGGGTTTCACCCTAATTTATTTCAAAGTTTCACAGAAATGAGAGCAATTGTTTTGAGGGACCTCAAAGGGGGTATATAGAGGAAGGAGCTCAGGTTAGCCGAAGTTTAGGAGGGTAAGAATGTAAGTAGACTCTAAGGTAGCTCTCATTAAGGAAGCAGTGCTGAAACCAAAAGGAGTCTGACACAGAGGAGTGAAAAGATGGGGGAATGGGAAGAGGATGAGACCTGTGCCTGCCACTGTTAAACCTAAACTGAATTTATTGGTTTGGAGACTCGTTACCAATAACAAGAGCTGAGCAGTGATTTTTTTTAATAGCACCTTGGATTTCACAAACCTCCTTTTTCATGTTCATGATATCATTTCATTCCCAAAGCCACATTCTGAGATAGGCACTATGCCCATTTTGTGGATGAATAAAGTGAGACTCGGTAAGGTCAGTACTTTGCTGCAAATCTTCTACCTAGTAAGCTTTGGAGCGAGGATACAGATTCAGGTCTTCTAATGCGTTATGCTGCCTTCATACTCTCTTACAACATCACACTTAAGAATGCACTTCAGCCTTCACTACCTCACTTGATTTCCACAATGACCCTGTGA
This sequence comes from Tonatia bakeri, assembly GCA_004024845.1. Classification (NCBI taxonomy): domain Eukaryota; kingdom Metazoa; phylum Chordata; class Mammalia; order Chiroptera; family Phyllostomidae; genus Tonatia; species Tonatia bakeri. The sequence goes on along the minus strand of PVIA01004840.1, from coordinate 92,511 downwards.
CAGACCTATTCCTTTCCACTATTCAGATGAAGAGTTTTGAGCTAAATAACAAAAATATTTAACATGTACTGGTTCCTTATATGGGTCAGGCTCTGCATTAAGTTCCTATACTTTTATCTCTTTAGATTCTTACCACAGTTTCAGTCCCCTCCATGTTAAAGTGGAGAAACAGAGGTGTGAAGAGGCTGGGACATGTGCCCACAGAGGCTCAGGTGTCAAGTGCTGCCACCTGAGCTCCCGCATAGGTGGTCTAACTCCGGGGCCAGCATTCTTCTGCAGTAACATCCACTGCTAGGCCTCTAATTCAAGCTGACCAGTCTTCCTGACACAAAAAAGTATAGCTCTGCTTATTTTTTCAGCCAAGCCCACACTCCCACTCATTAAATTTACTCATGTAACAAACATCCAGTGCCTACTAAATGCTAAGCACTTTGCTAAGTGATAAGGAGGAAAACTTGCATGAACTCTGTTTCTGCACTCAGAAAGCTCGTGGACTAATTCTCACCACAGTAAGTTCCGTGGCAGGAATGCATGCCTGGGGCCACCTGCACGCTGAGCGCAAGAAGCATCAATGTGTTTCCACGAGGCTGTTAATCTATCAGGGCCTGCCTAGTCAATGGGCACCGTGGGCTCAGTGCTGAGGGAACACACTACTTGCAGGGGTCCATGAAAAACGTTTTAACTTCTTATGAAGTCACAAGAAAGAAATGAACTTTTAGGTCTAAGAATTTGTCTTAATATATAATATTAATGTATTTGCCTTTATACAAGTGCAGTATATATATGTAATTTATACATATAGGAAAGGACCAGGAAGGCAAAAATTCCTAGGGCCCACAAGAGTCATAATTTGTCTCTGATTATACTAATCTATTGTAAGGTAAAGCCCTTGCCTGGATCTTCAAACTGGCTTTACTATGTGCTATGTGATATGTGACACATGCTCTTTCAACCCAACTTCCAGGTTGGGTCAAAGTGTTCAGTTTTAGTTATCTGTCAAGGGCCTGGTCAGTTTCATGTGTTTACATCATGTTCACAGCTGCATTGGGCTGTTCTGCAGGGACTGACTGGTAGACGGGGTAGGGGAGGAGGGTCTTGTCTGTGCATTATTATTCTATCCTCTTTATTCTTGAAAATATGGCTTAAAATTTTAAAAAGCACTTTTCTACTTGTAGGACTTTGCTCATCATTCTTGCTCTTGATGCCAGGGGTCTTGTGAACCTGGGTAGGCCTTAGCTATCCAGAGGTAGGTGAGGAAGAGAAAAGAAAGAGTGGGAAGCAGACTTCCAAGCTGTGGACTTACCTAGATAATGGGTCCCGCAATGGTTGATCATGGAGGTTCCTATGAAAGTCCACTTGGGAAGGTGGAGCTTAGAGGTATGCTACAGCAGGACTGTACTCCAGCTTAGAAACTCTGAGGCTCTTTCACGAAAAACAAACCCAAACACAAAAAGCTTTCTGGAAGGAGAATTCCAGCTAATGCTCTAGCATCCTGATAAGCAGTCATTTCCCTAAGGTCTTGGGATTTGCCCCTTGTGTACAGGTGCTTCGTTTGGAGAAGTCCAAGGACTGAGGCTACTTGGGTTCACTGGCTTGTTAAGGCCACTGGACCCATCTTGCCAGGGCACCTCCCCAGTGTTTTGGAAACAGGTGAGTTGGAATTGGCTGAAACTGACATGACTAATGACAAAGGTTACTGGGGTTTAGGTCAACTTTCTATGACCATGAAGAGAAGAATCATTGTCTGTCTTTGCTAGGGAACTAACATGTGCCAAGTTTATTCTCAATATGTGTTGTGGGATGTTCCTAGCAATAATTAATAATTAAGGCAATATTTCATTTTTAGGTCTCCAGTTTTGTTTTGTTTTGTTTTTACTCAACCGTTAGTTTATGTGACAAATATAAAACCAAAATCTATGAAGTCACCCACTACTTACTCACTACTACATCTTAATGGCTTCCTGGTCTTCTTAAGAGAAAGACTAACATGTTTATTAGTGGCAACTAGTTCCTGCATGGGCTCAGTCCTACTCAACTCACCAGCCTCATCGCCCAACCCCTACTCTCTGTGGGACTCTGCTCTCCCTCAGGCTACCCAGATATTCTTCTAGTTCTTCACACGCACCACGTGCTGGGTCTTTGCAGCAGGAAATAGCAGCCCTCTGCCTGGATTGCCTTTTGCTCACTCTTCACTGCCAGGGACTGTCTCACCCTCTTTACCTCTGCTCAACAGTTGCCTCCTTACAGATGCCTGTCTTATCCTCCTTGACTAGGTTCAGCTTTATTGATATAATCTACCAAATGTGTTGTTATTATCACAATTGTTTTACCAAACTTATACTGTGATTCTTTTATTTATGTCAGTCTTTCCTACAGATTCCCTGTCATAAGGGCTGATGCTGCTCCTTACTGTATTTTGACGCCAGAGTATGATAGGTATTTAATAAGTCCGTGTTGAATAGATGACAAAAAATGAGTATGAGGAAGACCAGAGCAAAATAAACTATTGTTGAGAGATTAGAAAACAAAACAAAACATTACTTAAATATACAAGTCATTTCTTTAAAAGAAAATTGGGTTATTATTATTATTTTTTAGAATCCTATAACTAAGCCTCACATACAAAATGATAGATGGCTATTATGTATTTTTTCCTTCTCTGTATTTTTCTTAATGGAAGCAAATGGAACTTTCCAAATATCACTGTATGATTGGAAAAAGTGAAGCAGTCTGTAGTGCCATTTTGGGGGGAGGAGGGGAAAGAAAGGGGAAAAATTCTGAAAAGGGTTTATGTTTTCTAATCAAAGTCAGATGTAGAACTGACTTTATGTTGCTTAAGTAATGTGCTTCATTTTCTCCATTAGTGGTCTTGTCCAGCATAAGATGTTCAGAGAAAGTCCCTTGAAGATAAGTATGTCCTTTTAATTCTGAATATTTTGTACCTTAGCAGTCTGCTCACTCTAGCTTTTAGCACAGCAGAAACAACACTTTGGGCAGACCTAAGACAACTTTGAATAAGAAACCTGCTTGAGAAAGATTTCCCTTACAAGCTAAATGTTACATTTCCACTCAACAGAAAGGTACTGCTGTGTGGCCATAAAAAGCTGGCCCAAACCCCGTAACCTTTGCAGCTAGCCATGTTATTTTTGGTTCATGCCAACATGGATCACAGCTGTGACTCAACAGAGCCACTGAAGCAAGAATTCAAAGAGTTTAAAGAACAGCAAACTCAGAAATGACTTTTTTTTTCTTATGGTGTCATTACGCAACATTTCTTGTAGTTTACCTTTTCAAATTTACCAACTCCATACAGATGAGCTCAGTTGTTGTTTGGCAAATGAACTCCTGAGTTGCGTCAGCACCCTTCCCCAACCCCACTGCAGACTAAGGCTGATGGAGCTTTCCTCTCTGGGCTGTTTGTTTTACGCAAGTAGTGACTTACTTTTTAGAGGTAAAAAAAAGAAAATCAGTGTTGATATATTTCTCCTTCAAATAAACCAAAAATAGGATTAGGGATTGACTTAAACATTTGTAATTCCCTGTTTGAAGATGATAGAAAGCCCGTATCAACTGGTTCTAGTTTTGCTTTTTCTGTTTACTCAATCTATACGAATTTAGTTAAGCCATGAATGTAAGGTAACCAACTAGAAAACAGGCATGGACTTCAGTAGACAATATATTAGCATATTTATCAACATTCTTTAAACTTTGGATTTCACTGTATTAGTTATTACTTAACCTTGAAGAACATTCCGGTTCTTCCATCTGAAGGTGCATAGGAAATGAGGACACAGAAGAAACGATGAAACTTGTCCCTTGTCTACTAAGTACTGTTTTTTCAGCTTTGTGGTTAGATTTAAAAATTCTAAGGACTAAAGTGTTAAGATGTTATTTTGTTTTTACCTGGTGGAGTAGATCATTAATTAAATGTTTTATTGAACCGAGGAAAAAGGCAACACATCCAATTGATGTTCTCTTTGGAAAATAGATCCACCTTTTGTGTTATGTAGTTGGGCTCATTGCTGAGGCTTGACACTTAGAAAATGCTGTTCATGATAAATGCTTCCACTGAGGCCTGACTCGGCTCTTCATTTGTGTACTTAAATATTAGTTTAAAATGTGGAAACACAATTTCAGAGCTTTCCTTCCAATAGCAAGGGTGTTATTCTAAAAGAAATTATATTACTGTGATACCCTCTGGATATGGCAGAGAGCCATCTCCACACAGCAAATGTACAAGCCCCTGAGGTGCCATCTTCAAACATTTGCTGTGCAGGGAAAATAGAAGATGCTCTGCTGAGGGAGCATGTCATCTTGGATGGTCGGTGCTGGTTCAGTGCATGTGAGCCTGGGCTCCTTTCGGATTTAAACTGATGGAGCACCTGCTTTCTTTGGACTGTTTCTCTTGTTTTTAACATTGCTCACCTATACTTGAAAACTAGGGAAATTGAAGTGATTTAGAAAATAGTTCTTATTTTCAAGAGATTCATATAATTTTTGAACTAGGAGATTTAACAGAAATCAATAGAATTTTTGAACTAAGAGAGACTGCAGAAATCATGTAGATTTACCATTTTATTGATTGATGCAGAAAGTGGCACAGAGAGGCTGAGAGTCTAAAGTTACACACCTAATATACGGCAAAAGTGTGATTTGCAGCCAGGTCCGCTGTGTCCTTGAACCATACCACCTGCTTTAGAAAATAAATTTGTCCAAAGGACTGACTGCTCCAAAGAGCTTGGATTAATACATTTCAGAACAAATTATTTAGATCACAAATATCATGAGAGAAAATAGTGAGAATATTTTATAAATGGAAGTAGTGAATTTTTAAAGAAAAATAAAGCATTACCTCTATCCTTATATATATATATATATATATATAAAATCATTATATATATAATGATTTTTAGATTTTTTTTAAGTTGTTGAAATTCAGTTTGGCAAAGCAATTAACTTTGAAAGATGAGTTAGTAAACTAAGGTTTTATTAATTGATTTTCTATGCACAAATGAACACTAAAATGTTATCTATAGAAATGAAGATTCATTTGCTCCTGGCACATATTAAAAGCTCAACAAATATTTGTTGAGTGATTAGACACAAACTGCAGTGCTATGGAAGTTAGTGTTTGACTATAGATACATTAGTAAGATCTATAAAATACAGTGTTGAGTAAAATAAGCCAGAAACAAATCAGAATACTGCATTGTTTCATTTATATGAAGTAAAAACAGGCAAAGCTACTTGGAAGTCAAGATTGTGGTTATCCTTGGAACAGGTAGTTGCTGGAAGGGGGTCTGAAGGGCTGGTCATGTTGTTTTGTTCTGAGTGCTGGTTATATACACACGCTCAGTTAGTGAAAACGTACCAAATTGTGCATTACTACATATGCACTTTTCTGAGTGTATATCACACTTCAATAAAAACTTAAAAATATATGTATAGCCTTTCATCTTTTGTTCAGAACAAGCAAATAAATGCTAAGTGCTCAGAAGAAATCTCTGTAGCATGAGTTAAAAAACAAAGCAAAACAAAACAGAAGTTGGGGTGAGGGTTTTACTTTCCAGAATGTTGTAAAATTTGCAACTCTTACATTGTCACAGAATAAATAGAACCTTGACTTTGGTTTCAAAATTTATGCAGCTGCTTCCTTAGACTTTTGACAGTTTTATCACATATTTGGCAGTTATAAAGCATGTTTTAAACATCAGGATGAGACATGCAGATGTTGGTAGGCTTATGTATCCATTGTCTTATAAAACTGAAAAAAATTCCACAAAAATAAATGATTATTCTGGTCTGTTAAATTACTTTGCCAGCTTTATGAATGTACTTTTAGCATAATTGACTAAATATGTAATATTAAAGGATAAACTTTCTAAATTGGTAAATTAGTTTTGAAAAGTCATACCTAAATAAATACCCTTTTTAGAATGAATATGTTAGATATATTAATGTGTGTAGAATGTAATTTTAAAAGAAACAGTTGATGCTTTTTAAAGTTGACATGGGAATAGTGACTTCCAAGTGCCCCCTCTTTGGTTGAAGCAAGAATATCCTGAGAGGCATTTAAAGAAAAAGAAGCAGGGATCATGGGTAAAAGGAATAGGACAACTTCACGTAAAACTGTCTTGGAGTTGTTCCTGGCTGAACTAAAATGTTCACTTAGGGTTTTTGTTGTTGTTTTTTCACCAGCTTGAGATGTAAGCTTTTTTCCAAGTAAGGCTGATGTGTATTTATGTAGCCATGTTTAAGAAGTTTATAATTTCAAGACTCCTGCAGGAGCACAGGCCTACTGCTTTTCCCCAAATGCCCCGTATGTTGGAGCTAGGTATCCTTTTAGTTTAGTCATAACAAAGGAATTCTTTTGTTTAAGATTTTTGCTCATTCAACTTCACATGGCAATGTTTTTTGTTTTTATCAACTAAATTAAATTATAGATGCATTCACATTCCAACATTTTGATCTCAATAAGCTAATTCAATTAATCCATCAAAAAAATACTTGCTCTGGCTGGTGTGGCTCAGTGAATTGAGTGCTGGCCTGCAAACCAAAGGGTCACCTGTTCAATTCCTGGTCAGGGCAAATGCCTGGGTTGTGGGCCATGTCTCTAGAAGGGGGTATGTGAGAGACAACCAAACACTGATGTTTCTCTCCTACTCTTTCTCCCTCCTTTTCCTCTTTCTAAAAATAAATAAAATATTTTTAAAAATACTCTTTTTTTAAAATAGAAACTTTCCACATTTCTCCTCAACAGACTGTGTGGCTTGTATTTCTAGATGGACTGAAAAAATAGATTAAACTAGAATCAGGAAACAGCTCATGGTTTCACAATACTTAATTAATTGTCCTATTTCTTTTTAGGAAATCTAATAAGGAAAAAGCCTTCTTTAAAGAATTAAACCTAGTATTGTCATCCCATTAGTAACTATGTTTATGTAGTACTTTGCAGTTGACCAAGCACTTTTCCTGTTTTTTTCTCCTTATTGAATCCTCACAACAATTCTATTAATACTATTTAGATATGATTGTACTCCTCTTTCATGAATGAGTGAACTGTGACTCAGAGGGCAGAGCCACGGCTGTGTCCTCAGCTGGACTACACTCTCTCCACTAAAACACACCATTGTTTGACCATAAAGGGAGGAATTTTTGTCTAAAAAACTTTTATTTTTGCAAATGATATGATATAATTGATATACTGAGAATGTTATTATTTTCACATTGACAAAGTTGTTTCAAAATAACAATTTATTTTATTCAAGAGAAACTTGTTGAGCACCTCTTGGGGGCTACAAACATGCTGGGTTCTAGGAGGAAAATGCACACAAGCCCTGTCCTCTTGGATGTGATCCAGTTGGGTCAACAAGTTAACATTAAACATGCATGCAAAAATAGATAAATCTCTAAAACTATAACAAATATTACAAAGAAAATCTAGAGAGCACTATGAGAGATTATTACAGGAGAAATAAATCTAGACTGGGAAGGCCTCTTTGAGAAAGTGACATTTAAGCCTTAAAGTAGTATTGAGGTAGGTGAAGAGTTTGGATTGGAGAGGAAAGATTATTTCAGATAAAGATAACAGGATGTGCCAAGTCCCTAAGGACTTGGAAATGGAAGGAGTCCAGGTGTGACAGGAGGGCAGTGAGCATTGAAGAGAGGCACAATTCTGAGGCTAGATAGGTCAACAGGATTTTTGAAGGCCATTGGAAGGTTTGAGCAGGGACATAATTTATATTTAAGATGATCAAGGCTGCTGCAAGGAGAATGGATTGGAGGACAGGTGGGAAAAAGCCAGTGGAAGAGTGTTTCATAAAAGCCAAGAGATGAAAATATTTTAAGAACAAGGTAGAGGTCAAGTTGATTACTATGAAAAGTTTCTAAAGTAGCTCTTGGATTTGACAACATAGTGACCCTTGCATGGTGGAGTTGGAAGCCAGATTGGGGTGGGTTGAAGTGGAGGCAGCATATGTAGAACACACTTGATAGGAACCTACCTATCAAGGGAAGGAAAAAGATGGGAAGGAAGCTAGAGGGTTTGTGTGTTGGGTGGGGATTGAAGGGAAGGTCTTGAAAGTGGAACATACTGAAGCATTTGAGCACAATAAAGAAAGTCATCTGTTGTCAAGGGGGAGATTGACAGTGATGATGGTATGTGTATGAGACAGAATGTCAAAAAGGCACATACTCTCAGGCTAATCAAAGGAGTAACTTCCTTGGGAAGTCACAAGGGCATGTGACCAGAGTGAATTTGGAGCATTTTGCGCTATTGTACACTATTCCTGGGGCAGAAGGAGATAGTTTCTTTATAAGAGGGGAAGGAAGAGAAGATGGTTTTATAGATTTGGTGTGGGAAGATGGAGACATTCTTTCCTATCGATCCCACAAACCCCTTTATGAGTCATGAAGCAAGGTCATAGTGAAGGGTAAAGAGGAGTTGGAGTTGGAGCGGACTGAGGTGGTATGACCTTGGCATTGCATGAGATGGAGAGAAAGCTATCAGTGTCCTTGGGAAACTGGTGAGTATGAGCTTGACACCAGTCTCTATATTGGGTATTTTATTTCTAGTAGTGTTGGAGCTTATCTAGGTTTGGAAGAATATTGGAAGGGTTATTGGTTGATTCAGAATATTAACAATTTACAGTTAGTATACTTTCAAAAATGCTTATGGTTTCTATCAAACTGCTAGATGTGAACATAATAATAAGAGTAACTGATTGAATTCACAGGCCTTGAGTACTCCTGGCTTCTATATTTCTTTTGTTGGGAGTATAAGTGGGGATTTAGTCAAAGAATTGAACTTTAGAAGTTGGAAATTTAGTTTCTGGCTACTCTATTCTACTGGAGTATTACGTATTTCATGAGGCTGGAAATAAAGTTTAAGAAGTCCCATCATCAGTTTGCATCTCTAGAAGTATGCTTCTCTAGAATTCTAGGTCATCTCAGCATGTAGAATTACAGTAAGTCCTCAGAATGGCTCTCCTGTCCCAACTCTGAATTAAAGCATGCCCTTTTGTCCCCACACACCATCCTTTCTTGACCTTGCCTCCTGCTCCAGTTTTTATTGTCTCTCCTCTTTCCGTCACAGGAGGCCTTCTTCTCTTTCTGCTCTGTCTACTTCACTTTCCATTAACTCTTCAGCTGCCTTATACACCACGTCCCACCTTTTTGAAATTCACTTCCCAAGATCACACATTGCATTGTGGTGGTTCCATTCAACAGAAACTCTTCAGATGCCATCTTACTTGACCTCTCCTGTAGCATTCTTGCTACAGAATCTCCTCTTTAGCGAATTCTATGGCACTAGTCTCTCCTCGTTCTCTGAGTCCTCTTATCACTCTGTACCGACCCCCTCATATTTGTGGCTCCAACTTCCAAATTGAAGTCTTAGCCAGGTTGACACTGAGGGATATTGCTGTATATCCAACTGGGCAGCTCCATGTGGATGGCCTATAAGGTCCTCAAACTCAGCATGTCCAAAGTGGAATTCATCATCTGCTGAACTCTTTGTCTTTGTAAATGCCATCGATCTCTACCAGGTTCTTTAAGTCAGAAAGCAATGGGCCCTTGTAAATGTCTCCTCTCTTTTCCTGTACACCTAGTTAATCACAAAGAACTGTCTGGCCCATATCCTAAATACCTTTGACCTGTGTTCATTTCCCACATCACAGCTGCTATTGTTCCCCTATCACCTGAGCCATGGCAGCACCTGTGTTTCCTTTCTTTCTGCTTCTAGATGCATCTCCAAAATCTACCTGCCACACTGCCAGCAGAGCCACCTTTCCAACAGGCAAATTGAATCTTGTCACCCTTTTGTAAAAAAAGACTTTAGTGACTGTGTATCATCTGTAGTATATACTTTGTTCTGTTTAGAAGGGCATACAGGTCTCTTCACAATTGGATCTCTTTTTGTGTCTTTAGCCTCAGCTTTGACACAGGTCTAAGTGTCCTTGCAAAGTAGGCATAAGGATCTACTTAATGCTCAGTAACTGTGGACTTGTATGCTTCTTGGCCTTTGTATATGCTTTTCTCTTTCCATGGAATAGCCCCCAATGATTGTTTGTCACTCAAAGAGAGACATTTACTACTCCTGTCCCAGAAACTGGGCCTTTGTCCAGAAACTCCTGGATTACTCCTGGATTACCTCCTGTCCCAGAAACTCCTGGCTCAGAAACTGGGGGTCCAAAATGGAGGACAGAGAAGCAAGAGTACTAGCAGCTGCCCATGTTTAGGGCCAGACACTCCATCAAAGTCTACTAAAGATACTGCAGAGCTTTCCCACACCGCTCAGCCATGACTTTGGTCCTCCCCCCATATGCCTACAGAAAACAGGGAAAGGGAATCTGTGGAGCGAGAAGTCATGGGCCTGGTGGTGAAATGTTTGACTTTTTCACTTTCTCACCGTGGAGGAGGGCCGGAAGGACTGTTCCCTACCAAGCCAAGCATGTGTGTGGAACACCGAGAGAATCACTTGTAGAGATGAATGAATCACAAGAAGGGAAGGTGGTGTCTTACTTCTTGGCCTGATGCTCATGAAACTGGAAACCTGTTTTTCAACTATGATGCTGCCCTAGGAGCAGAGGGGAATGTCGTGAAGGTTTCGTTGGGGATCTTGACATGTGTACCTTGCAGTTTGGGAGTATACATATCCATAGAAATGAGTGCTTCCTCTGCCTGAAATTTCTAAGGTGAAAGGCTTTCTAACTCCTGCCAGCAGGGTAAGGACCATGGCTTAATATGGTTTGGTTGAAGAAGATGGGTGTTGATGAACTTCACTGCGGTTCCTTTGGCTTTCAGGAGATATAGACAGCACTTTAGTGGCTTGCATGGCTCAGGATAAAGGAGCACATAAGTTAGATGAGAGGCAGGAAGGAAGGCTTTCCAGGAGGCATCTGGGCCAGCAAGGGAATGCTCAACTTGGGGAGATCATCGGGAGCATGGACTACTCCCACGAGTTTGTGAGCCAAAGACACACTTTGTGCCCCTTTCTGAAGGGGTTCTTAGTGACGGAGGAGGCAGGGGTGAACCTGAACACCAAGCCCCAAAACCATACATCCCCTGGGTTTATATTGTAGAAGCCACTATATCAGCTAGGGCACCAGCATCAGAATCCCCAGAGTGGATTAAAAATGCTCCTGTCATGACCTCCAGTAGAATATCAGTTCCTTACAATAACTTCCGCTTCCTTGTTTGTTTCTCCCAGTCCTCATCCCCAGGGGAGGCAGGCCAGGTGAGAGAGGGGGAGAGGTGTCTCAGAACAAGACTGCAGCCCTCTATCCAATTCTAGGTGGTGCCATAGAAGGGTGGTGGGGGAAAAGGATAGCATTAAGTATGTGTACACACATACACACCTCACTTCACAGTTTTAGTAGTCAAGAAAATATATTTAAAAATAAAAACAGTAATTTCACTGCTTGACAGTTTCTATAGATCAGCCTATATCTGGCTTTCTTAAATACTGAACACATTTAGATTATAAAATTGGTACAACATGAGTAGGGACATGTGAGATATTTTATAAACTTAAACCCATGTAATGAAGTATTATCTCACTGATGAATTAACTCATCCAAGAAACAATTCCAAATGTATTCCCATCCATTTACACATTATTAAATGTTTAAAGAGATATTAAAAGAAAAAGAATATCAAAGCAGTTGAAATTTTAAACAAGATACCTAATATAAGTCAGTGATCATCAAATCAAGATGAACTTCAAGGCAATAATAATGTTCATTTTCATCAGTAACCAGATTGAAGCCACCTATTTGTTCATGAAATAATCACAGCCAACAATTCCCAGAATTTTCTGCTTGGACACACCATTTTTTAAAAGGCAGTTTATCAAGAATGAAGAAATACACAACTTTATTTTTATTTTTTATTGTTATTCAAGTACAGTTGTCTCCATTTTTTCCTCATGGCTCTCCCCTGCCCCACCAACTCCCACATGCAACCCTCTAAAACCATGAGATACCACTTCACACCAGTCAGAATGGCCATCATAAACAAATGAACAAACAACAAGTGCTGGTGAGATTGTGGAGAAAAGAGAACCCTAATGCACTGTTGGTGGGAATGCAGACTGGTGCAGCCACTGGGGAAAACAGTATGGAATTTTCCTTAGAAAACTAAAGATGGAACTGCCTTTTGACCCAGCAATTCCATTGCTAGGATTTGTACTCTAAGAATACTGAAACACCAATTCAAAAGAAACACACAACTTTATAATGCAGTCAAATAATTTTCTTATAGTTAGACTTTAAATAAATTCTACAGAGAATGAAGATAGCATATACTTATTTTATTTTTGGCAGAATTCTGAAGAATATGCTAGGCACCATAGTGTTCTGTGGGATAACCTTTGTGAAATGTTATTATAAGGTTTAGAGCACTGGTTATTCAAGCTCTGGACCAAACAACGGGGTAGGGCGCTGCTTCAAAATCTGAGACATTTTTAATAAAGACATTGGAGTGTTAAACTGAATGGACCTTTAAATTGAAATAGAGTAATAAGTTATGAAATCTTCCTCAGCTGTGTTAAAGAATAAGAAATGGGAATTTGACAGAGTAGAGTTGAATGCATTAAATTAGAAGAAAATATAAAACGTTTTATATATCCACCCCACTGAAGTGAGACCTTTTAATAAACTGGTCATTTAACACCATCAATCCTAACTATAGTTAAGTTAACTTTATTTCTTACTGTTCAAGTTTTCTGTTTCTTGCTTTCATCTCTGTATTAGTTTTCTATTGCAGTGTAACAAGTTACCCCCAAATTTAGTAGCTTAAAAAAACAAACATTTGTTACCTCATAGTTTCTATGGCACAGGAATTTGGGTACAGCTTACATTTGAATCTCAGACTCAAGGTCTCTCATAAGCTTGTTGTCCCACTGTCAGCTTAAGCTGTAGTTTTATCTGCAGTCTCAGCTAAAGAGGCCTTCCACACCCCCTCATGTGGTTGTGGGCAGGATTCAGGTCCTCCTGGGCGATGGGCCAGAGGCCTCCCTCTGTTCCTTGGCAGGTATGGATTTTACAGCTGAAAGTTAATGGGGACTTATTTTCCTGGCACTGGAATCCAGGACTGGGTTGCCTGGTGTGAGGCTGAGATCCCTCCCTCCCGAGGCATCCCTCCTGATTTTTAGCCACCGTACATGGATGTGTGACTGCCCATTTCACATCTCTGCCCCTCTTAGCCATCTGGATGAATGTGGCTTCTTTAATTCCTTGGTTGTCAGAGTTCCACACAGCTCAATTTTCTGATGATTCTGGTAGTTGTTTTGTAATTTAGTTGTAATTTTTGCTGTGGCTGTGCAAGGAGGCAAGCTGTGTTTACATATGCCTGATTGGAAGTAGAACTCCTGTTTTCTAAGTCCCCTCTCCCTAACTTACTTCTCTCCAGAGTTCCCCATGTCAATAAATGATGTCACCAGTCACTTTGTTTGCTCACATATAAATCCTTGATTCCTCCTCTTCCTCAGTATCCCATTTTAATCCATCATCAGTCCCATAAATTTCCTCCCTTCAAATATATGCCCAATCAATCCACTTCTTCTCTACTGTCTCCACCCTAGTCCAAGCCACCATCTTCTGTCCCCTGGCTTACTACAATACCCTCCTACTGGCCTTTTTGTTCTTGTGCAAAGCAGCCAACTAACTAGTTTAAAATACTTTATCAGAGTGTGTTTCTCTAGGTTAAAACCCTTTGGTGCTATCCCTTTATTCTGGGAAATATCTAAATTCCCCAGGATCCTGTATAATATGTCTCTTGCTTATCTTTTCAACCTCAGCTCATTGAGTTCCCTGTACTTACTATGTAAGTCAGCTTCACCGGCTCTCATTGTTTTTCATAAGTGCTCTGAATTCTTTATTTCTAGATGTTTGAGCATGCCGTTCCTTCAGCTGAAAATGCATTCCCTCACTTTTTAACCATAGTCTGCTCATGCTTTTATATAAACTAGCAATTACAGTTTTGTTCATTTATCTATTGCTTACTTCACTGAATTGTGAACCCTATAAAGATAAAGCCCATGTTGGCTTTGCTCACACTTGTATACCCAGTACCAAACACTTTGTAAGTACTTAGTAAATATTTGAGCAAATGAACAGTCTCACAGTCATGCTACAAATCTCAATTTAAAAATTGTCTCCTTAACCACTTTTCCAGCCCATGGAGCCTTCCCAGATTCCTTCAGGCTGGCCCATGAATACCCTCTCCTGAATATTACTGACCAATTTTACATGCCTCCTGTGCAGCACTTGCCATGATGTGTTGAAAGTTTTTGCACATCCATCTCCACAAGAGACCACAGCTTCTTGAGGGCTGGAAACTCTTCTTTTCACCACTAAAACCCAGGGCCCTTTTTATAGACCTGCTGCAGACCCAGCAGGGGCATGACATGTGTTTGCCAAATGATGTACCGAGGGACTTTTTGAAGGTTCAATAGTCTACTCTAGCTCATGGGTGATAAGCTCTTTTCCAGGCTCAGCAACAAAACCCAGGCTCCTGACTGCTTTGTCAGCTGCCCCTCTTGAACTTGCACTACCACCAAGCTTGAGTTTCTCTGGGAGGTGCCCCTTTGAGACCCTGAGATTTTGCTTAGAGTAGGAAAGAAAAGAACTAAGAGTTTTTTTTTTAAAGAATCAGCTTTATTGAAGTACAATAGATATAAAAAAGCTGCACATATTTAATGTATATAATTCAGTGAGTTGGGACATAAGCATTCACATATGGTGTCATCACCACAGTCAAGGAAATAGACATATTTATCACCTCCCAAAGTTTCCTTATGTCCCCTTCTCCTTTTTTTGCTAAGAATACTTAACATGAGGCCCTCGGTGTGGCTCAGTGGAGTGAGTGCTGGCCTGTGAACCAGAGGGTCACTGGTTTGATTTCCAGTCAGGACACATGCCTGGGTTGCAGGCCAGGCCCCCAGTTGGGGGCGCATGAGAGGCAACCACACATTGATGTTTCTCTCCCTCCCTTTCTTTCCCTCTTCCCTCCCTTCCCCTCTCTCTAAAAATAAATAAATAAAACCTTAAAAAATGAATACTTAACATGAGCCCTGCCCTCTTAACACATTTTTAAGTGCACGACATAGTACTGTTGACTGTAGGCTCTATGTTGTGCAGCAGACCTCTAGAACTCATTCGTCTTGTAGAACTAGAACACAGAAACCTTGAAAAGAATGATTCTTGAGTTCCTCTGCTAAAAAGTAAGATAAACTTACATAGAGCAAAGGTAATTATGGTAAAATCCTTAACAGGAAACACACACTTTTCTAAACTTGTAACATCATTTTATTATTTTAATAAAAGTAACACTTTTATTTCCCTTTGGCTCACTTGTAATGACAGAGACAGACCCCTTTCTTTCCTTAGCAAAGTGTATGGTTGAGAGAAACCCCATCCTGTTGATGTCATCTGTAAGAGCTTTCTTTTACTGATTCTGGGAGTCTGAATTTGAAACAGGTGTATGTATGTAGTTGAAAAAAACCTGTTGCAGATGCCAGAAGATTCAGTTCTGGGGTAGTACGTGAAGGAAAATTATGAGAACAAGCATCCTATTCACATGCTAGGAAAATAAATGTTTTACTAATCCTTAAATAACATTTCACTCTGAGGTGTATTGGCAAATTTTAGTTTTAGTTTTCTTTCTTTATAAAAGTCTCATTTTTAGGAATGTGATTTATATACATTAGTTAAGGTGACTGCTAAAATTAGTTTCTGTTATCCAATGCTAATGTATGTATAGGAAGAAAATAATATAGCTTTAAAGCCCTGACATTTTGGTTATATTTAGTTAATAATTTAATATTTATTATCATTAGCTATAATTTAGTTTAACTATTATAAATGCACATAGTTTTTTAGGCATTGGGGTCTCCTCATGGGAGAGAGAGTATGCAATCAGGAAGGGGTTCTATGTGTTCTCTTTCTGCACCCAACACCTTAGCCAGTAAAATACTATCATTAAACAAATGTTTATTTAGCTCCATACTATGTGCCAGGCACTGTGCTATGTGCTGGCATACAACAGGGCTTATAGTCTAGAGTTTTGGCTTGCTGAAATAAGGTATAGTAGATTCTCACCTGCACAAATCAGACTGGTTATCTGGACAGTGACTTACAAGTTAGTTAGTAGTTGCCTGTTTTTGCCCACCACCCCAGTTCATTTGTTCATAGAGTAAATTCAGCAGCCTCTGTGTGAAACTTGGTGAAATAATGCCATGTCAAAGCCCAAACAGCAGTTTCTACTTATTTCTGAAATATACCACATGAATCTTGTTGAGTAGATTTGGGTTTTTCAGGTAAGAGGAATGATCAACATGTACACATCAACAGGGAGAAGGAGTGACCACCCTTGTTATGCAGCCATTACAGAAGGCCGTCCTGCAACTAACATTTTATGATAGATAATCAACTTGTGGGTGTTTAAAATTGGCTCCAAGAAAGACTCCTTATCCATGAAGGCCACTCCTGGCCCACTGAGAGATACCTGGTGGCCTGGATTGGGAAAGACCCTTCAGCCCCTCCAATGGTACCAGCAGGGATGATGGGAACCCCAACAACGCCAGATAAACTACACAAACCAAACTAATACTAAAAAGGCTCTGAAAATTAAGTTGCAGTTGGAACCATGGCCCACAAAAGTAATCCAGGACCTGCATGGTAAACCTAAGCAGAGTGACTGCCTGATAAAATCAAAGATTTAAATAGGACCCAGAGACTGTTAACAGAGAGACAAAATGTCCAGGACACAACAAAGAAAAAAAAAGTCATCTGCCATACCAAAAACCAAGGAAATTTCAACTTGAATGAGAAAAGTCAACCAACTGAGACCCAATAGTGAGATCAATGAGATATTGAATTTTTCACACATTATCCAAATCATCAAGGATTTAAAAGCAGCTGTCATTGTCATAAATACACTTCAACAGTCAATTACAAATTCTCTGGAAACAAATGAAAGAGTAGAAAAGCTCAGTAAAGAAATCAAAGTTAGAAAAAAGAATCAAATGGAAGTTTTAGAATGGGATTTTACTGAGAGTGGATTTTTATTTAGAACTGAGAACCTTCTACATGGGATCTAGCGGAGTGGAGAGGACGAAGGATGGGGTCAGTGAACTTCAGGACACCTCAGTCGAGTTCACCCCGTCTGAAAAAGAGAGAAATAGACTGAAAAAAGTGAGCAGAACCATTAGCTATTATGAATCTAATTGGGATAAAGATATTACTTTATCTTTGACAGAGGAGGCAGCCAAACTTTAATTATTACATTCTAAGATGAATGGTATTGGAATTTTTTTTTTAAATAAACTTTTTACTTTATTTTATTATAAATAAATATTTAAGATTTATACAAAGTTGTGAAGACAGTACAGAAAGTTCCTGTATATCCCATCCTCATTGTTTCTAATTGTTATGGTACTTTTGTCACAACTAATGAATCAATATTGATGCATTATTATTAATTAAGCATACTTTGTTCAGATTCCATTTGCTTTCCTCTTTGTCTTTTTTTTTCCTGCTGGACTATATCACCCAGGATACCATATTTGTAGGAGTCCTTTTAAAATTAATTTAATTCTTAATGACAAAACTTTATATAAAGAGATTTTATGTTCAGTGATGAAACCATTGTGTTATTACACAGGGAACCTTTGTGCAAGGCTCTTGCGTCTTGTCTTGAAGCCGTTCTTGGGTAGCAAGTACTGTGTTGACTGAGTGGCTCCTGCAGCACAGTGCTGGTGGAGATTCTGGGTCAGCTATAGCCCCTCAGGCTGTTCCGTGACAGTTACTAGGGCATGGACACTGTTTTCCTCAGTCACAGGAAATTCACACCCCCACCCTAGCCTGTGCAATGGGGGAAAACCATCCTTTTCTGACCCCGTAGTGGGGAAGAAGTTGTTGGCGTATTATGTGCAGTTCGTACATTCTCTTGGCACTGGGGTCTGTCTCCAAAATGTCCAAAACCCAATTACTTTTCTCTCTCCAATGCTTCTATCTGAGGTCCCATATAAGCCCTCATCATCTCTGACTGAACATTAACAAGAGTTCCTTAGCTTGTCTTCTTGATTCTTCCCTATCAATATAGTCTGTTCTCAACACAGTGGCTGGAGAGATTCTCTTAACATTTAAGTTGGCTTACAGGACTGGGTTCAAAACCATCCAATGACCCGCCCGCCTCGTGCTTTTTGTTGGTAGTCGTGGTAGTCACTCACTTGTTTTTAAACCAAATTCTTCACTGTGTCATAACATACATGCAGATAAGTGTACAAATCATATGTGTATCACTCAGTGAATTGTTAGAATGGACCACTTCCGTATAAACATTACTACCCAGGTAATAAAATAGGCCAGCTCTTAGGAAACCTCCCTTGGTTTTATTCAGTCTTGTCTTCTGCTTTCCTCTTCTACAAAGGTAACCACTAACCTGACTTCTAGATTAGTCTGGTTTTGAATTTTATACTAATAGTGTTATTTTACATATGACATTTTCCCCACAACATTATGTTTGTGAGTTTTATCCATATTGTTGTGCCATCTTATGATGTTTTTTAAAAGCTGAAGGCTTTACAAGAAACTTATGCCACCTTGGCCCCCAATTTCTACCCTCTTTGGCCTTCTGATACAATTTTCTGCTATTAGTCTCTCATTCCTCTGCTGTGGTCACCGCCTTCCTTGCTCTTCTTCCTGCCTCAGAGCCTTTGCACTGTGTCTACGGCCTAGAAAGCTCTTTCCCCAGAGAGCCTCATGGCTGCTTCTCCTTAGTCTGCCCGGTCTGCACACAAGTGCTGCCGCCCTGTGAAGCCGTTCCCTGACCATCCCCCTTCCTTGTTCGATTCTCCGCAGCACTCATCACCACACTACATACGTATTAGTTTCCTGTTGTTGCAAAACAAAGCACCGTACATGTGGTGCCTCAAACAACACAAACTTACTATCTCACACTTCTGCGGATCAGAAGTTAGGTAGGCTTGGCTGCTTTCTCTGGTCTGGGTCCCCGCAGCCTGAAATCAAGGTGTCAGCTGCCCAGGGAGTTTCTTATCCAGAGTTTCTGAGTACTGATCCACTTCTAGACTCATTCAGTTTGTTGAAAGGTCCCTGGTTTCTTTCTGGCTGTCCACCGAGGTTTGCTCTTAGCTTCTAGAAACCACTTGCATTGCATGGCTGGTGGCCCCTTCAACTTAAATCCAGCAAAGGCAGGTTGAGTCCCCCTTGGGCCACCACATCTCATCTGCCTTCCTCTTTGGCTTTTAAGGGCCCTTGTGACTACACTGGGCCCATTCAGATAATCCAGGATAATCTTCCTGTTTTAAGGTCATCTGTTTAGCAAACCTAATTCCAGCTGCAAAGTCCCTTTTGCTATGTAATGTAATATATTCACAGGTGTTTAACAGTGGTGGCAAAAAGCATGAGGGACAATATTCTGCCTATCACAATATATTTTCTTAGTTATTTTGTTTATTGCCTATATCCTCTTCCTAGAATCTATGAGGGCAGGGATCTCTGACTCTTTGGTGCCCCAAACCTAGAACACTGCCTCAGGCACATAGTGTGCATTCAAATATTTTCTGAATAAATGAATGCATATTATAATTAGTATCAACGTCTGCCCTCCCTTTGATAAACATCTCAAACTTCCTCTTTAAAAGATGGCCTTGACCTTCATTTTAACCTGAGTTCATCCAGTCAGTGTGGTTTCCCCTGCCTTCCCACCCGCACTGCTGGTCATACCTCTGCTAGTTAAGTATTGGCAACACAATAGTGTCATATTTTCATGGAACCTCCTAGTTGACACACAAGAGACATATCCAGGACATGGGGTACCCAGGGGGCCACAGAATGGAGTGATGTTCAGAGGGCAGCACAGGCTATGAAGCTTCAGGCACTACTCAGTGTAGCTATGACTTAATGGAATAAAATTCTTCAGGGATAGTAGAGCTAGTCATGGAAATGTGTTAAGCATTGTTTTGTCCAGTAAAAAAAATGACTTAGTCTGCACATGTCAATTATCCAATGAAAATTTTAAAAATTGAATTACCTGGATGTTTTTACATACTTCATTTTAATAGTGTGCAGACAGCCTAAATCCTAGGATGATAAAGATATGAGCTTGTGTGAAAAGTGAAAAGTGTGAAGCATACACAAGCAACAGAATTGCTATTTGGGTTATAGTGTGGAAAAAATCTCTGGAAACAGGTTTATGTATTAGTTTTTCACTTAGCCGCCAGATGTCCTTCATGAGTAGGAAAGTGTGATGACTTGAATGATACTTTGAAGTGTGAATGCCCAGCATTTTTGAACAGTTGGCAGGGAAAGGAAAGTGTGAGTGAATGCAGATGTCACCACAGGCTTCGGATGAGACGCGTATTTTGAAGGCCGCCTTACAGGTGTAGCTTTCAGAAGCAATATTTATTTAACTCTCCAATTTTCATTTCTCATACTCTACAAATATTTACTTAACATATTCCCTTTTTACTTGACTCCAAATTGGTATTTTAAAAATTTGAGCAAATTATTATATTTAGAAATTAATATTAAGAAATACCCAACTCCTTACATTAATATTAAAGATAAAAATGTAGTCATTTTAAGTGGAGTTTTTCCCAAGGATTCAAGGTGACCAGACCTCAGGCTTTTTGACACAAGAGCAGCATAGCTATAACACTTATATCTTAAATTAATTCTAAAAGCAGCAACTCACATCTTCAGGAAAGTCAGCTGAAATGTGCCAAGCTTTGTTGTAATATATAATCAAAGACTGCAATTGCATTTTATTGCTAATAATATAATTAAAAGGAAAAGTATAGAATATTTAACAGGTCAAATAAAAAAACCCAGCATCTTTTAAAAACAAATTATTTATTCATGTGTGTTATAATGTACAATAGAAACCCTCATAATATAAAAAGGAACTAGCGTAATTGCTGCTTTCGAAAATTTGTTGTGTGAACTACCCTGTGCACTACTGAATGCTTGGGTGTGGGATTCAAACCCTAGCCCCAGTATCACCAGAGGCATGGGATGAACCTGTGCTTTACGGTGAAGGTTCTTCACTCCTTCATTAAGGGGGCGGTAGTGAGACAGGCAACCTATTTCCAGAAAACTGACAGCCATCTGCATGATGTGTCAGCCAAGCAACCAGATGTTTGGTATGGATTGGCTCCTACATCCGGCTTCTTGACCCAGTTCCTCCTCTTTCCACCCAGATGTTTTGGTGACAGTTACAGAGAACTTAATGAAGCTTGTCCAGTGCAGAGAAAGGAGCAGCTATATTTTGGTGTCCTGCAGGGGGCGAAGTTACCTCTAATTTTTCTCCAGTCCGTTCATACATTCCAGCAAACTCCAAAGCCAGATCTGTTTCTCTCCCTTCATGCCACCTGGCCAGAATCACATCTGTTCTTTGTCCAGCTCCCTGTCCTGAGACTTCATGGGAACGCTAGGATGTGTGATGGGGATGGCTCACAGAAACAGGGAGTGGGTGAAATGGTGGTTCGGGGTTCCTCATCCACCAGGAGTTCCAACTGGCTTGGAAAAGCAGTGATCCCAAATTCTGAGGTTATTACAGTTTTAGAACTGCATCTCTTCATCTCCTTTGTCATAATGGAACCATGGGCGTTTCTGAGTGTTTTTCTGACAACCATGAGCATATGCTTGGAACGCGAGTAGAGCATATCGTCTTTTGTGGCCCTCAGTTGAATGTCACTGTCCTTAGGATCATTTTCATAACTCACTTCACATGTTTTTCTTTCTGGCTCTTCACAGAGTTGTGTGTTTTTCTGTTCATCACCAGTGCCCCTCTTTTCTAGAATTATACAAGAATGGAGAGACCATGTTGGTGGGGATGGAGAGCCCATGGCAGACCTCAATCAGGGTTGCTACTCAGATGCTTTTAATTGGTAATAAATTGCTAAATGCCATTTTAGACCCTTGTCATATAGGAGCATCTACCTCTTACCAAGTAGTGAGAAAATGGGATGACCGTGTGTGTGTTTTACCACTAGACCACATATGCATTTACAAAAGGTACATAGGGATGGGTCACAGTCTGCTTCTGTGTTTTAAATGGCATAGCCCTACCTAGATGTATTTGTCCATCCTCAGGGTTTTTACAGTTTTCCTAGTCCTTTCCCCACTGCCCTTGTAGACTGGAACTACTTTTACTCTGCTTATGTATCACTAGAAGTCTTGAAAAGAAGGCGAGAGTTAGTTTGAGAAAAGAGGAACTTGGCAGGAAGTCTACATATACTTACTGAGATTTCAGTCTTCTGATCAGAAATTTTGGCTGCTGTGATTTTATGCACGGCAACAATTTTATGCCCCTATCACGTCCTGCACAGAGAGAGATGTGATGTAGGCTCTTGAATTCCAAGGGTCCTAGCATCCCAGACCAAGTAGTGATGTATTCTCTTTTCAGATGAAAATAATCCCTGCAGATGGTTAAAAACTGGACTCCAGTGTTGCTGAAACTTGCCTGAGCTCAATGGTTATGGGACATCTGTAGAATTAAAGAGTGTCTTAAATGACCACTGTGTATGGGCCAAGACAGAAGGAGAACGAGAAATCTGAGGGATGATGGGATGGTGAGAGGTAAAGACCCTTAGCCATGTAAAAACAGATTCTTTGAAATAAGATAAAAATGCTAATAAGTTTTGGATCAGCAGAAACCCCATGATCTCATAAAGTCCATGAATCCCATATTCTGGCTCTCAAATGCCATGGACTATTGAACTAAGGCTGCCAGACTTTTGTTTTCTGTTCCAAACACTTTTCACCAGGTAAAAGATTCTAATATTTTAAGTGAGCTTGCCCAGGGTCCACAGATTACTGAACATTCTTGGATAGTATAAAGCAAATAAATTTGCATCCTGAAAGGCCATGGTGGTGGTGGTGTTTGATAGAGTGGGCAGTGTCTTTGACTGAGAAGTGTGACTGTCATGAAAATAAAACACGTGTTTTACAAACTTGATCCTGTGTAATGCTTACAGCAACCTGAATTTCAGGGCCCAGTCTACCAGTACCAAACAGACACATGCCAAGTTCCTATCCTTACGGGAATAAGCTTTACCACCTCAAGTTTTATTTATCTGGCATAGGGTATCCAGAATCTACTGTATTTCAATACAGTAAAACACAATGTTAACAAACTGGAGAAGCATTGAAACATTTTCATGGAGGTAGGGGGGGCTTTTTAATTATATACATGATTACAGTCTCTTTTTGGGGGGGGGTGCGAGATTAAGAAGCCAAGCCAAAGACTAAATGAAGAGATAAGTCAAAATATTTGGCACATGCCCGAACCCTCCAGACACTGGGTCTGGCTTATATTTGGCCCTCTCAGCGGCCAGTTTGTGAGCAGCTTCTGAGAGGGTGTGTCCTAACTTGCAGCAGCTGCCTTTGAAAGCCACGTGTCCGCTGAAAGCCTATTTTACATCAATAAGAGAAACTAAGACAAAAACGGGAAAACTATCACTTTTCGGTTCTTCCTCAATCCAGGCAGCACTGACTTAACAGCTGGTTTTGCTCTTATTTAGTTAAAGCATCAATTTGTGTGATCGTAAAAGAGCAAGGTTCACACTGAGGTGCTGAACCGATCAGGTCATTTTCACTAGTGATGACTTCTTCGCCTTTGCTACCTTGCGGTTCCTTGGGTGTCTTCTAAAATTTTGTGCACTTGAAACAAACGCGCCGCCCCGGCTACGCTTCACTGGAGAGAGGGAGTGAAAGGAGGGGCGGGCCTCTTTAAATACGGGAGAGACGAGCCTCTGCATTGGCTGCCCGCCTGTCCGTCACCCGAGAGGGCGGGGAGTCCAGTGGGCTGGAGTGTGGTACCTGAGCGAGAAGCGCACCAGAAAGCCCACGTTGGCTGCGGCGGGGAGCTCAGCGTAGAGAGGCGGGAGACTGCGAATTCGGGCCCCGACGCCGCGGTCACTGCTCCGCACACCGGCCCCCTTCCCTCTCATCCTTTCTGTGAGCGGAGTCTGCAGGGCAGCCGGGAGAGCACTGAACGGAAAGAAAGATCCTTGCCGCCTCCGTTCGGGGAATAGAGCAGCGCGCGGAGATTTTGAGGGGGAGCGACAGTGCCGGAGGGCGGAGGGGCGAGGATTTGTGAGCGGGAAGGGAGTTAAGCCTCACGGGAAGATTGGCATCTGTGGACGCCTTGTCACCGCAGCCTGGGCCCTCGGCGGGGTAAACTTCACAGCGGCTGTGAGAGCCGAGGAAAGACGTGCGCGGCGATGCTGCCCGGCATCACCTCCAGCCGGTGAGCGGCCCCACTCCCCGCCGCCCCGGGTCCCACTCAGCGGGGCGCGAGTTCACGCACGTGAGCGGGCGGCGAGGCCGGAGAGCTACCGCTCCGTGACCTGCCTAGGACGGGAGCGCTGGCCACAGCTGAGCCCGGACTCTGACGCACCTGGCCTGTACCTTGCGCTTCTGGAGACCTGCGCGGGAGTGTGGTTCTCCCGGTGATCTCCCCCTTCGCCGCCTACTCCCCGCATCCTGGGCAATTGGGGGCGCCCCAGTGGACCATGAGAGATAAGGACTGAGGGCCAGGAAGGGGAAGCGAGCCCGCTGAGAGGTGGCGGGGGCTGTTCTCGCCAAGGGCCACAGCAGCAGCGCTCCGGCCACGCTCCGGCCTCGCTCCCCGGCTCCACGCCTCGCGGGGCCCACGGGGCCAGCCCGGCCGGGCGGGAATGCCGGGGCTGGGACGGAGGGCGCAGTGGTTGTGCTGGTGGTGGGGGCTGCTGTGCAGTTGCTGCGGGCCCCCGCTGCTGCGGCCGCCCCTGCTCGCCGCCGCCGCCACCGGCCGTGGGGCGCTGCTTGCGGATGGCGGGAGCCCGGGCCATGCGGAGCAGCCGCCACCGTCCTCCTCCTCCGGCTTCCTTTACCGCCGGCTCAAGACGCACGAGAAGCGGGAGATGCAGAAGGAGATCCTCTCGGTCCTGGGGCTCCCTCACCGGCCCCGACCCTTGCACGGCCTCCAGCCGCCGCAGCCGGCTGCACTCCCGCAGCAGCAGCCTCGCGGGGAGCCGCCTCCCGGGCAGCTAAAGTCCGCGCCGCTCTTTATGCTGGATCTGTACAACGCCCTGTCCAGCGACGACGACGAGGGCTGGCCGTCGGACGAGGAGAGGCGGCAGCCCGGGCCCCGGAGAGGGGCCGGCGCGTCCCAGCCCCGGCAGCAGCCTCTCGGAGCAAGGCATTCCCACAACCGCAAGAGCCTCCTGGCCCCGGGACCTGGAGGCAGCGGCACGTCTCAATTGACCAGCGCGCAGGATAGCGCCTTCCTCAACGACGCAGACATGGTCATGAGCTTTGTGAACCTGGGTAAGGATCTGGGGGTAGCGTACCACGAGAACAATCCTGGTTTACCAGTGTTCCGGGCTTGGGACTGTGCAGGCTGAGAGGGTGGAAGAGCCCTTGGTGCTCGAGTGGGGGCTGGCGAGGCGGGAACGCGAGAATGGGCGGGCCGCGCTCCTGCCACCTGCGCTGCGCTGTAGTGGGCAGCACGTGCAGCCCCCGTGGCCGCGGGCCTGGCGGCACTCCGCGGGCCACCGGGGGCGGCGCACTGGTTGAGGTGCGGCGCCACGCAGGTGCGTCTCTGCGGGCGCCGGGAGCACGTTCAGCGCGACTTCCCCAAGAGTGCCCGGCTTGGGCCAAGTTAACTAGACCTAGGAGAAGGTCCGGCCCGAGTGTCGTCAGTTGGAAACGAGAAGGCCCTTCGACACTCTTTCCCCTCCTGTTTCCTTTTGCGCTCTTAACGCCCTGAGTGCCAGTTTTCCCACCAGGACTTTTAGGGAGTCCGACAGCAGCTGAGAGCTTTGGAACCTTTATGTGGTTGTGTTAGCTGGCATCCGCGCAACTGGGGAAGGAGGGTTACAGAGGAAGGTGCCTAAAAGCACCGCGGAAGGCGCTCCAGTTTCGGCTGGGCGGGACTGGAGCTGGTTTGGGGCTGGATCTCTAGCCCAGCTCCGGGGTAACCAATCCAGTAACGTTTCTCACATGCCTTTGGCCAGTGCCCCCAAAGGCTGAACTTGTGATCTACGCTGCCCAAGCTTTACGAGCAGAGAAAGCGTGCAGGTTAGGGTGCCGGAGTTGGTCGCTGAGCTGGTCTGAACCGGTTACCAGGCAACAGAATGGAAATTCAAGGGCGGCTAAATCGGGCTCCGCCACAAGTGTCTGTGGCAAACCCCGACGAAGTTATGTAGCCTCCCCCCACCCCACTCCCAAGTTTTCTAATCTGTAAATGAGGAGGCGGTAAGGAAGGTTTCCCCCCAACCCCAGTCAATGCCACCGATTTGTGCACTTCGTTCATAAGCTGGCTCAGTTTAACGTACACAAAGGGATGGTGGGGACGCGCTCTCCACCGGAAGAAATCAGGGTGCAGTAGCACGGTCGGAGTGGGTGCAGCGGCGCTGTAAGGTGTGTCTCCGCGGGCTTCCTTTCTCGTAGGACTCGTGGCTCTGCTCAGGCCCCCAAATGGGTTAGCAGACACTTGCCAAAGAAGCACGCTCGTCGCCAAGCCAAGTCAAAGACCTCCGTCCGTCATTTAAGAACAGTATTTACTTGAATGACTACCATGTAAAATATCCTGGCGAGTTCTTTGCAAGTCTATCTATAAGATAATCCTTAACTCAGCGGAATTTTAGGGGAAGAAAGGAAGAATGGGGGCGTAGCGGGTGGGGATGTGCAGCAGGACGATTGGCATCCGAGTGGTGCAGAAATCCTCCTGGGAAATTCATGAATCAGAATCTCACAGGCTCAAGGCCTACCAGTCCTGCTACTTACAGTACGGGGTTCTGATTGGACAAGAATTTCCACAATTTATTGGAACCAAATCCAAGGTTATGCTACTTCTAGGAAGCATTCTAATGAAATTCTCCTGCTAGTCAATAAAATTTGGGGGGCGGGGTACAGAAGACAAGCGCCATTCCTTATTCTAACATCTCTGATTCTTGTGGTTTAGTAAATTCCGCCTCTTGCCCGCTACCTCACCCCCCACCTCCAGATTTCCCTGACAGTCTTGGGAAAATGTTTTATTGCCTCTTGTGGGTAGTCCCAACCTGGACAAAGTAGAAGCAGAGAATCTTGTTGTAGTCTGCCGAAAAACAATTCCTTGGGTTTGGACCGTGATTGTCAACCTTGGCTGCCCATTAGCATACCTGAGGACACTTAACAGAACTAAGGGATGCTGGGGCCTCTCTTCAGCAAGTAAGTCAGGGGCTTTGAGGGTGGCCTCTCTTCTTTCCCTTCCCTTTCTCTCCTTCTCTCACTTTCTCAGTGCCTCAGGCTTTTTAAATGTGCCACCATGATCAACAAGCACTGGCATAGGGGATTCTGATGTCAGAAGGAACTCCATAAATCTTCCCAATACGTGATTAAGAGCAGTGCTTCTTTATGTTGCTGGCTCCCAAATGGCGCTACACGTTTGAGTCAGCTGGGTGCTTAAAAAAAAAAAATCTAGATGCCCAGGTGGTACCCATATCAATTAAATCTGAATGTGCGTGGTAGAGCCCAGGTGTCAGTATTTTTAAAGATCTCCAAGTGATCCCAGTGTTTGGGAACTACAGCCTTAGATGGTATTTGACATTGTGAGAGTTGGCCTGAGGCAAGTTTGTAAAGTACCCTGAGATTTACTGTGTTTAATGACCTCCAAATTCTCCTTGCTTTTCTGACCTTTCCTGGTCTACAGGTACAGGTTGCTTTGGACTCCCACTGCTTGAAGTTGGTTGTCAACTAATCCTGCTAAAGTGATGGTTTAACATAGTGTCTCCCTAGGGATACCTTCATTTTTTCATAAAGGATTGTTAAAGATCCAAAAATACCACTGAAAATTTACATATTCCAGGAGAATTCAACAATACTAATGTTAATTTCAATCCTTCCCTCCCTCCCAGACTGATATGGAACTGAAAGAAATCCATGGGTAGGGAACTCTGCCCCAAACCCCTTATGTCAAGCCACTAGGCTTTCTGACTATAAGTTATAAGTATTAATCTGTAGGTCCAGACCTGGACTCCACCTGGGTACTTAGAGGAGAAAACCTTTTCCAGGTAAGTGGAATTGAAGTCATAAAGCCATGCCACCTGCTAGTCAAGCAATTCTATTTAATCTTAGTCCATTTCGCAGTCGGAAAAGGGGATTCATAACTGGAGGCTAAAATGGCTCTGAGTAGAAGGACAGTTCATTTGAAGAAAGTAATTGCTTAGCAATGTGGATTCTTTAAATAAGGATGTCGGGAGAATTCCACAGATTTCCTAATCTATGTTGATGGCATGTTAGCTGCTGCATTGCATGACTTTTCTATTAGAGAGCCTACAGGTAGATCCGTTACAGTTTTGTGTTTTAAATTACTCTTACACCCATTGAGTTAGATAGATTATAAACTGGAAGTGTAAATGAAACATAGCTGTAAAAATCATTTTTCCTTGGGGCTGAGGAATAATTTACTCATAAAATACATCTAGGCCTGGCTCGTGTGACTCAGTGGATTGAGTGCCGGCCTGAGAATCGGAAGGTGACTTGTTTGATTCCCAGTCAGGGCACATGCCTGGGTTATGGGCCAGGCCCCCAGCAACTGATCCATGTTTCTCTCACACATGGATGTTTTCTCTCCTTCACTTTTTCCCTCCCTTTCCCTCTCTCTAAAAATGAATAAAATTTTTTTTTTTAAGAAATACATTTAAAAATCCCTGATCCTTGTTGGCTAGACTGATTATCAGGAAGTATGAATCAACAGCACTCATTTCTCTTGCATATCCCAGATGCTGGTCACTGTTGTTTGTGCTGTTTGAAACTCTCTCCAGATGACCAGGCTGGGGGGTGCAACCTCGTAAGTGCTAACTGGTTGTTGTGCAGAGTGCCAGGGGAAGCTGGTACACTCATGAACCTGCATTCGATCAGGGCCACAGATGCCATTTTCTACTTGTTTTCCAATGCTAAAAATGTCTTGGCAGCCTAATAAACAAGGCTGCCAATTTGGTGACCTTGGAGAAGTATCCTGGAATACCCTTTGGGTCTTAGCTCAAAATTCACCTTCTGAGAGAACTTTTCTCTAACCACTCCACAGGAATCAGTGCTCCCCGCCCCCGACTCCTTCACCATCAGAGCACCCTGTTTATTTCCTTGGTTGCACTCATCACAAGGGGTATATTTTTTTCTTTTTAAATTTGCTTACTCATTTACTTGTCACCGCTCCAGGATATCAGCTGCAAAAGGCAACCAGGCTTATCTACTGTTGTAATGTAAGTTCCTAACACAATGCCGAGCACATAAAAGATGCTTAATAAAAACTGAGTTAATGAAAACATAGGCATATCTCTTACTTAAAATTTATATTTAACTAATGTGGTGATCATTTAGAGATGGTATACCTATAAGTAAATAAGTGAAGACATTTAGGATATTGAGGTTTCATGGTATTTGATGTCTACCATGATTAATTAATAAACTTCTTTTGCATTAGTTACCCCTATGTATACTAATTTGTAATATGCATTACATTTGAGACCAGTGCAAAGGTTTCTTTAAATCTCTGCATTTCAGACTTCATTTATTTATTTTGAATTAATGAGGTGTTGAACTCCAGATGCTAGGGTAAAATGAAATAAAAAACTCAAATTATGCTCAAAAAGAGAATCAGTATGTATTAGTACAAGTAATAAGAAACTTGTACTGAAAATACTGGCAATCTTCTGACAAAATTACTCTTGGGAAACATAAATTAGAAGAAAAATGGAAATATTCCTTACTCGTATGTGTAACCAGATACACTATACTGTCTTTTTCTCATAAACATAGGATCAGTGGTACTATTTTTCATTTAAGCTGCCTGTACTTAAGAAGGAAGGTTTTTGTTAGCAGTAAATAAACCCATGCCTGAAACTACTCACAGCAAAAAATAGTTTGGAAAGAATGGCTCAAAGAGAGTAGATTTTTTCCTGAAGAGATTTAAAATAATAAATGTGAAATTCAGTGGTATTTCAACAAAAAAGTTGTACAAAGTGTTCTTAAACTCAGATCAAAGGGCAAGCAGATATCATTGTTTAGACCTCAGATGGTGTTTCCTCTGGTTGTCCTTCTAAGAATGGGTATAAATCCTTTTTAAATATGCTGAATCATGCTCAGTTCCTCTTCTTCTGAGCTTACCTCTGATTTGTATGGACAAAAGGATTCTCGGTGGTACAATGAAGTAAGTGAAAAATAACCCCTAAGGGTCAGTGTGTAATAATTCTGTTTCATCACTGTGTGTTCTGAGTTTAGCTACTTTACATATCGGGTTTCAAATTAGTATTCTACTTGAATATGGTGGGGGGAGGGAGTGGGTAGGTGGGTGAATGTTAGGTATCAAAGGTAGTAAGTAGAGAAGACTCTTGAAGATAACAGCTCTGTCATCTTCGCCTCACCTCATCTGTTTAAATGCTGAATTAGGAAAGGAAAATAAAGAGGGTAAAATTTCTGGGATGATTAATCAGCTTTCTGAAACTTTTCCCCAAGTCAGTCATCTATATATTCTCTGCTTCCCATTCTGTATTTAATTACATGGAATTAGTCCATGTAATGCTTAATTTTTCCTTAACTTAAAGCCATTACAGTTTTCTCCTAGTTTTTCTATTGTGAGTCTTATTCTCTCCCCCTCCTCCCCATCCTCTTTGAATTTTAGTCACATCACTTGAGTGCTTCCATCAGTGGAAGGAGAGTAGACAATATTTTACTCAGATAATTGTGTTCCTGATCAGAAGCTTCTTTAAGTATCTGAATAACAGAGGTAGAAATCAATATCAAAACTCCTTAAGACAGCAACAGTTTGCAGAGTCCCCATGCATGTAAACAGCTATTACACATTAACCTTTCTGTCCCATCCTCCCTGAGGCCCTTGCTTGGCCCTGCCACCAGCTGGGTCACCCAGGGGCTGGTGTGGGGGACAGCTGCAGTCTTCTTTTGTGTTCCCCACCAAGAGCTAGTGAATTCTGTTGTCCTGCTTCTGTTTTCATCATGACAGTGAAGTTGCTTTTATTCAACATGGTTTTCCTCTCATAATCCCCTCACCTCCTATTCAATACTCTGGCTCCATCTCTTTCCAAATGCTTGCTCCCTGGAAACTTGTGAGCCAGAAAATGGCTCCAGTCTCACCCAGAATACATGAAACTGATGACACTTGTATCAGGGAGCTGGAAAACCATTCCTGTTTTAGCAAAAAATAGAGTTACTAAAGAACTAGGGCTGTTAACCTCTGAAGTTTTTGAGAATGCCAGAAATTGTCAGAACTTCAAAGTTATACCTGCTAATCTTCTCTATCACGAGCATTAGAAATAAATGACACTGTAGTTCACTGAAGTTGATTGGATAAGTTTTGAATATATTGTTCTCTACATTTTTCCCCCACTGTAAACACCTCGTATTTCAGTACCCTTATGGATAAAGTTGGACACTGGAGATGGCTGAGGCCACAGCTCCCTTCCATAATGTTTTTCTGGGAAACATGCCCAGCAACAAACAACCCATTTTTATGTTGGGCTTTCTCTATCATTGATAGGAAGTTTGAAATTATTGGTAAATTTGCATTTTTCATAGATCATAGAATTTAGAGCTTTAAAGGTTCTTGTATGTCATCTAGCCTCTCGTGTTTGCAGTTAAAATGTATTACATTTATTCAGGACCAGTTTCTCTTCACTGCTGTTACATCTGAAGGCTGAGGGACAGCCAGGAGAACCACAGAGAGATCCTAATGCATCAGGGGAGTAGGGCCATAGGGTGGTTGGTCAGGCATGAGTGGATGACTGAGGAGTAATTACAAAAGCATGCAAGAGCACACAGCCTTGGGGAATAGCCAGGATGACCAAATCTGGACTTTTGTGAGTTTTCTATTAGTGGATAGCATTCTCTTCTAGAACTCTGATTTTAGCAAGGAAAATGCTATGCATATCTATAAACATCTGGTATGTGGAAGGATTGTTGACCCCTAAGAATTTTTTTCTGCTCTGAAAGTGAGTTGAAAACCACATTGCTCAGAGTGGTATTGTTCCTCTGATGTCCGCAGGCACCGATTCTCTTCCTGCCCTTCCCATGTCTATTATTAAAGAGATTGGGTCCATAATAGAGATGATATCTAAATTACATCAGGTAATTCCTTGATAGGTCCCCACGGTTTTGTTATCTCTAACCCAGTCCCAAAAGACTGGGCCGAAGACTCTCCTTCAAACATTTTTACAGAATGAGATTCTGGTTCTGAGTAGGAGAGTCTTCCTGACTTTCAGGTTCCTGGGCACACGCCCTTGATTACTGATCTTGCTAGATAGATTGGAATTGTCCTAGGCCTGAAACATCCTTGCTCCGTAGTGCTGGATTTAGGTTCAGATTGTTTTCTCATCATCAGAGAGTCCGGTGGTGGAGAGGGGGGTGGGGGTGGCGGGGGTTGGGGCGGGAGGAGTGCAGTGGCTCACAGCAGGCAGAAAACAGTGCCTCAGCCGCAGAGCCCCTGCGCCCTCTCCGCGCTGAACTTTGATATCCGCCGCGATCCTTATTATGACTCTTCTGCCACTTACCCTTTTCACCTTTTCCAGAATGTGACTTCCAGCCTTAAACATCTGCGTTTGTTGATTGTTGTTCCTGTGTTTACAGTCTTGTGGGTTTCCTGTACATGAACACAGACTGGCAAAAAATTCAGATTTGTGTATCAGCAGAGCATAAACTAACCATATCATTGGTGTGAGCTATTTTATGTGCTGATTCGGCCGGGAGATTTTTGTAATCAGCTTGGCTTAATCTCTGAGACCAGTTATTTTCTCTCCCTTCATTTAAATCTGTGAAGTATGTTTAAATATTCTGAAACCAGAGCTTTGTAAGCTATAAAATTAAGCACTAAAAGTTTTTCTTGACTTTGTTTTTTGCAGATTTTATTTGAACACCTATATCAGAATAAGTTAAAAACAGAAGCTATGCCTTTTTAAAAATTTTTATTTGTTAGAGCAGTTATAGGCCTACAGAAAAATTAAGTGAAAGGTACAGCCATTTCCCATAAACTGCCTGCCAGGAAAGGAAGAGTGTCCCTTCCTAGCAGCATCCCCAACCTGAGTGGTACCTTTGTTACCATTGATGAACCTGCATTAATATGTCATTATCACCCAAAGGCCATAGTTTATATTACAGTTCACTATTGGTGTGAGACATTCTATGGGCTTGGACAAATGTATAACGGCATCCACCCATCCAATGACTGAGTAGTTTCACTGACCTCAAAGGCCTCTGTGGAGAAGCTGTACCTTTAACTAGAAAAACAACTCAATAGAAGTCTTAAAATCAAAATATGTAGAGTTTGGCAAAATAGAAATAACATGCCTTTGTCGAGTAATATTTTGTTTCTGGTGTTATACCACATCACTGTATAAATGAGTAAGTTTGATTGAATATGAGCACCTTGTTTTGCGCTTCTGTGTGTGGACAGCAAATCTAGTAGAAATCTCCCTCTCTCTCATCTAGGAGTTTAAAAATCTTTTTTCTTCCACATACTTTCAGTGAGGTGTCTGTCACCATAGTACCTAGACAATCCCTTAGGCAGAGAGATATGAATGATTAAATTTCTCCCTGGCTTGTGCCCTGTTTGATCCATGCTTGGCAGGATTTGGGGAGTAAAAGAAAGAAGCCTGAAGAATGAATAAGAATTATAGGAATTCTGTGTTTGTAATTATTGAAATTTGGGGAGTTGGTAAGGGAGGGGTTAAATATTTCTTCTTTGTTTATGGAAATGTATACTAAAATTTAGTGTGACTTTTGGCTTGAGAAACTCACAAAAATCCTTTTTACTGGCCCTAAAGGGGACTTTATCAGAGGACTTTAGAGGTTTCCTCAGGAGAGACTGTTTAGATCAGATTAAAACTAAATTTATAAAGACTCCATAAATCCAGAGGTCTTTGTAAGTGATGTATGGATTAGGCTCATTTGCTTTGAGCTGTTTTCTATGAGAAAGGGCTACACGGATTAATGGTAAATAAATGGGAAAATGCTATAATGTAAGCAAGCAACATGGTAACTACAAAGAGTGCTACTGAACAAATAGCTAGCAATGCATTTGTGATATTTGGGAACTTGTGAGCATTTCTTCACAAGTACTGTGAAGAAATGCTTCACTGTACAGGTGAGATATGACTTCTCCCTGTCAACCATGAATTCCAGTTAAATTACTCACCTCTTATGTCCCCCCGCCCCCTGCAAAGATGAAACCCCAGAAAGAGGGAAGAGCTTGGGCCATGGCAGTTATGCGGCAGGGCGGGGCTTGAGAAATTCAGCTTTGTTTCATGACATCTGCCTTAGTATGTGCTGTGGTTTAACCACCTCTCTGATAGGATAGATGTTGACCTGAGCCAAGAGTGAAACCGGCTAATACTGAGGAGCATATAGGTGCCTTCGGCTGAAGGTATTAGGAGAGTTGTTTCTCCCAGAGGGCTGTGGAAAAGACCTTTGCATTTTTATGGTGTTTATCTAGGGCAGAATTCCTTAACACCAGCTTTGGGAACTAGTCCCACAAATGTGGCACCTTGGTTATTCCTTCTACTTAATTAAGGTTGTTTGACGCTATTGCTACATACACACATGTGTAGTCATGAGAAGATGCAGACACCAGCATAGCTGCAAGGATATAGGTTGTCCTCAGTAGAGGTTAGTTTCCTTCTTTCTCTCTTGCATTTCCTTTCCGTCTTCCCTTCGTTTCCTACCATTAATACATTTGGCAACTCTACGGCATTTATTTCCTCTTTTACATTTGTTCTTTTGACGTAGTGTTGGTGTCTTTGGTTATTCTTAATCTAACAGAGAAGATTATACCCAGTCCATGAAGCCTGGTAGTTTATACCACCGAAGTGCCTCATTGCTCACTGGAATGGTTAAGTAGCTGGTTTTCTTGATGGTGCTAGGAAGTGCTTAAGGCCTATTCAATACAGAGTTGTGGAAAGAACACAAGTTTAAGATTCAGGAAGCTAGAGTCTAGCCTCTAGTGTTAGTATTATCTCTTTTTATAATATCTTGTTCAAGCTACTTAACCAAATTTCCTTTTCTGTAAAATGTGAGTATTGCATGTTCCAAATAGTGTTTCATGGAGCATGACCTTTCCAACATGCTCTGTGAAAGAAGATCACAGAAGCACTGTGTGCCACATTCCTCTCTTTGAGATTTTCAAGTCTATTAGCATTCAAAGCCCTAACAGGCCCAGTGGTAAAGAAGTTTCCTCTCTTGTTTTAATAGTTTTTTTTAACTTACTTTTATTCTGTAACCCCTATTTTCTGAAACGCCCTTGTGTCAGACCCAGGCCTCTGCTCCCACATCCACTCCTGATCCGCAGGGTGAGACCCCATAAAGCTGCATTTCCAGGTAACTCTGCTCTTCTGCGGGTCCAGCTCTCACTGGAAGGGCTGCCCTGCTCCACCGTCTGCTGTGGCCCCAGGCCCTCCCCTCCTTCCTGCTGGTGGAGGGGCTTCCTGCTGTTGTTAACTGCGGGCCATGCTAGTCCATGACCTGGCTGGCCGTTGGGCTCTCCCATTGCTGTGCCGCCCGCTCCCTTTATTAAATCCCTCCGCTGTGGACGCTTGCAGGGCTTTCTCTTTCCTGGGTCGGACCCTGACTGCTACGGCCTCTGGAGCCCCGCAACACAGTAGAGAACCCCAGGCTGGATGATGCTTAGAAATCAGTTCTAAGAATGTTCCCTGTTGCATATCTCTGAGTGATTACTTATTTTAAACAGCTTTCTTGAGGTATAAGTGACATAAAATAAGCTGCTTATTTAAAGTGTACAATGTGATGAGCTTTGACACATATGTATATCTGTGAGACCATCACCACAGTCATGTCAGTTGAATATATCCAGAGCTATTGTTTTAACCAGTTGTCTAAGCCAGGGAATGAAATAATCAGTCCTAGCACACAGGAAGGGCAATGAAAATTCCCATCTTTCATCAATGCCATTGCTCTTCATGCTTTTCTTATACAGTTTGAACATCCTTATGAATGGCATTTGGTGAAGATGTTTGTCAATGGTTTTCTTGGATCAGAGAACTCTGGGCTCAAGCCTGTTTGCATTTGTGACTGGCCTTTATCCTATATCTTATTCCTATATTTATTTTAGGAAATAATAATCAAAATAGGCAGATATCTTTTCTAATTTTGAGAGCAAGCATCTGGGCATTTTGGGTTGCTGGTGATCCTGTTGGCATCTTGTAACATTCAAGTTTAAATGATTTGATCCTTCGGAAAAATTGCAAAGATGCTTCCCTGTGTTTTTGTGTCAAATTCTGGTAACGTAGGTAGGACGCAAATCCAAAAAATTTACAAAAGTAGACTCTAATTTGCTCTCAACTCTTCCCCCATGCTTATCCTTTTCCAAATGTTCTGTAAGCTTAAGTCAAAACTGCATTTTTCTGCAAGAAAATTATTGCATATTTTTGTGGCCTTTTGCCTTAAAGAGTGACTAATGTCACCTATTCTATATTATCAACAAGGCAAAAAACTGAAACTTCTTTTTTTTTAAAAGATTTTATTTAATTATTTTTAGAGAGGGGAGGGAGGGAAGAAGAGAGGGAGAGAAAGATCAATGTGCAGTTGCCTCTTACACGCCACCTACTGGGAACGTGGCCTACAACCCAGGCATGTGCCCTGACTGGGAATCAAACCAGCGAACCTTTGGTTTGCAGGCCGGCACTCAATCCACTGAGCCACACCAGCCAGGACAAAATCTGAGACTTCTATAGCTGCAAATTTATATTAACCATTAGTGGACAGTAAGATAGGGGAGAATTTGGAGACTTTTGAAGAAAACTATTATTTAGAGTAGCATTACTATTCCAAATAACACCCAGCACATAATAGAACAGTTTTGTGAAGTTAATTCGGGGAAGCTGCTTTCTCTCCTTTCTATCCACTTAATCCTCTCTGCTTGCCATCTGATCTCTGTCCCCATCACTCTGCTGAAATTCTTGTATCAGAGACAACTAATGACTCTGTTCTGAGTCTTTACTCTCCACTCTCCAAAGCTTTATCACCTTAACACTCCTTTTTCCCATGCTGTATAATCTTTCTAAGAAATTCTCCGCTTGGCTTCTATAATACTGCTTGCTTACTTTCAGTTCTTTTTCTGTCACACAGACTGCTACTGTATTTTAGGACATTTCCTAGAAAACAGCAAACAATTTGGGAGGGTTGGCATGAGGCACTAGGCCTACACATGGAGCTGAGATAGGCATGGATTTGAAGTGGAGGGAGCATGTCCAGCCATAGGAGTGAAGAGATAATATGCAGCCATCGAGCATGGTGAAGGGCAGGGGCCAAGCTTCTGGGTGAACCCCCATGGAAGCTCAGGGGCCTGGTTAGGGTAGCATGGACCATGGTGATGGAGAACCCAGCAGCTGGTGTATTCAGGAGGCCAGATGTCAGCTACAGGGAAGTCTCGTAGTTCTGAGCATATGTTTTCCTCTTTTGCTAACCCATGTATTCAAAGTGTGGTCCTGCCCCAGAATTACTAGAAAAGTGAAATGGAATAAAACCAAATGCACATGAAATCAAGCCTCAATTTTTAATTATTAGAGTCCACTGATATAACACTATCAGTTAAATTGCTCCCAAACTGTATAGGTAGTTTCCATTTTGTACTTATTTTATTGCACGCCAGTCACA
Organism: Tonatia bakeri; assembly: GCA_004024845.1. Classification (NCBI taxonomy): domain Eukaryota; kingdom Metazoa; phylum Chordata; class Mammalia; order Chiroptera; family Phyllostomidae; genus Tonatia; species Tonatia bakeri. The sequence continues at coordinate 54,844 of PVIA01004840.1, read as the reverse complement.
GAGCTTGTTGACCGGCACAGACCTAGCCTATTTACTCACATGCAGTTTCGGACCTGCCCTGACTCTGGGTCTTGTGTGTGGGTCTCCATTTTAACAAATTGGAGATAAGAGTGTTGACTAAGGTTTGAGAATCAGGGTACTAACTACTCAGGTTCACCTTCAATCTCTGACCTCACCTCCACATCTAATCAGTCACTCCCGTTCTCCCACCTCTTTTCTCCATTTTCTCCCAAAGTTCCCTATGAGGGCTTTATGATCTTGGCCTTGACTTTATGCCAGTCTCCTCTACTGCCAGTCTGACCTTGCATCAACATCAGCTCTGTTTTTCTGTAGCACAGGTGTGATCTGTTATCCCTTGTCAATCACCTCATTGGATCCTACTTTTAATCATCCATCACCTTAATGGCCTACTGCACAGGTGGCAAACACAAGGCCCGTGGGCTGAATCCGGCCCTCCACCTTGCTTCTACCCTTCGGCAGTGCCAAGCTCTCGCTTCACTGTTGAGGAGTAGTTACATTCATACAGTCCTAAAATTACATTTGGCCCTTTGAAGGCAACCTCTAGGCTGATGTGGCCCCTAGTGAAAATGAGTTTGACACCCCTGGCCTACTGAATAAAGCTAAGATGCCATCTGACTTCCACTCCCTTTCAATTTCAGTTCTTCTACTCCTCTTTGTATACATATCATCCAGCCAACTGACCATGCTCCCTGATTTCCTTTTTCTGGCCTTTTCTCATAATTTATCCTATTTACATCGTGCAATTGCCCACTTCCACATTCTCGGTTCTGTCTGCTCTTTAAACCCTAGCTCAAATGCCAGTTTATCAAGGAAGCCTTTCTGAAATTTACTTATCACATGCCACGACTCTTTGCAAGAACACTGGCTTTCCCTAGAACAGAGCACCACAGAGTGGCATTCTACTTTCAGGCGTACGTGTGCAGACGAGCTCAGTGTGGCTTAGAGGATGGAGCAGGGAGCTTTGAGTTCCAGTTTTGGCTCTGCCACCCAGCAGCTGTGTGGATTTGGGCAAATTATCTTCAACATCAACTTCTCTGCTTCTTCATTACTGAATACTTTATTTATTGTGATACCTCCTCCCCCTCCCCTCCCCCACCCCATACCTAACATGGTGTCTTACATGATTGATGCCCAGTTTCTCTAAAATAAAGTAAAATTGGTGTGTACTGTCTTCTTTCTCTCATGAAAAATGCCATCAAGCATTTCGATGAGGGAATTATAAACTGAAACATTGTGCTAATATGAGGAGCTCACCTCCATTCACAGTGGTGGTTATAAAAAGAGGTCATAGCCTTCTCCCTACAGGGTTTATATTCTGTTATTCTCTAGATGGGTTAGGAAAAAAAGGCTTCAGGAAGAAGAAATATAATTTTCCATCTATCTGATGTCATGATGACTTTAATAAGTATTAATAGGAGACAGAAAGGAGTGCTGCTGAGTCTAAATTTAAATGTCCTGGTTGTGCTGTGCAGAAAAGCTTGCATGCAAGGAGGCACGACTCTTCCTGCAAGTGCCGATGCAAAATACTTATCTTGTCAGCTTCTACTTTAGGCCGGCTGGCTTGGCTTACATCGCAAAGGTGTTAGACAGTCTGTTTACATAAGGGCTGAGGGGGTGACATAATGTCTATTGAAGCAAAGTCACTTAGCTCCCCACTAGGCAACAGGGAGCATTTAAAAACCAAAAACAGATCAAAGTAATGGGCAGGGTTGAGATACCCTTACCCAGGAGCAAAGCAGTCTGGCCAGGGAGGGGGTGGTCTCTTGGTTGGTTGCCTGGAACATACGTGCATTATTGCCTCACTGTACTTCCAGACCACTGGTGAAATGAATCAGGCAGAATTAAACTCTGAGCAGCCAATCCAGAGAGACTGCTTAAGTGGGTGCAAGCGTGTCCAAATAGGTTGGAAAAAATGTCAACTGAGAGTAAGCACATACAAGATGTGATGTTTCTCTTTTTATAGACTGTTAGAAAAGTTGTTTAAAATTAAACAACTCTTCAGTACTTAAATTATGTATAATGAGACAGGTAGGTCTTGGAACAGAGAGCTTTTTTCCCCTTCCTCCTTATCCCACTTAGATTTTGCTCTTCCTAGCAGAGTATGCAACACACAAACATTTTCGTTTCTAGGATATACATTAGCTTTAGCATGGAGGAAGGGGAGAGCTGGAGTTGATACAGGCCACAGAAGGACCAAGTCTACTTCTCATTCATCTTTTATTTGATGAACTAGAAGGCCGTGGCTAAGGGAAATATGAAAATAATTTTTGACTCATATTTGTAAGTATCATCAAGTGATAATCTTTTGTATTTTATACTTTTTAAATATATGTAGATGTAAAGGAAGGTATATTATACAGCATATATGACTTTTATGACCCTAACCACAAGTTAGTAGTTTATTGTTGTTTTTTTTTTCAGCTTTATCTAGGTGTAATTGACAAATAAAAATTGAATATATTTAAATTGTACATCATGATTTGATATATTGTGAAATATCAACACAATCAAACTAATTAACATATCCATCATTGCACATTGTTACCATTTTCTTTCCTTTTTTGTGTAGTGAGAACACTTTAGATCTACCCTGGTAGCAAATTTTAAGCACATAATACAATATTGTTAATTATATTCACCTTGTTGTACATTGGATCTCCAGAACCCACTCATCTTACATAACTAAAACTTTATACCTGCTGACAAATATCTTCCCTATTTTTCCCTCCCTCTCCCCACCAAGACCTTCTACTTTTTCTTCTAAGGATTTGAATTTGCCTAATTTTATTTTGTATTTTTGTTTTTTATTATATTTTATTTTTCAATATATTTTATTGATTATGCTATTACAGTTGTCCCATTTTCCCCCTTCACTCCCCTCCACCCTGCACACCCTCTCCCACCCACATTCCTCCACTTTAGTTCATGCCCATGTGTCATAAGTTCTTTAGCTTCTACATTTCCCACACTATTCTTGCCCTCCCCCTGTCTATTTTCTACCTACCATCTATGCTACTTATTCTCTGTACCTTTTCCCCCTCTCTCCTCCTCCCACTCCCCTGTTGCTAACCCTCCATGTGATCTCCATTTCTGTGGTTCTGTTCCTGTTCTAGTTGTTTGCTTAGTTTGCTTTTGATTTAGGTGTGGTTGTTAATAATTGTGAGTTTGCTGTCATTTTACTGTACATGTTTTTTATCTTCTTTTTCTTAGGTAAGTCCCTTTAACATTTCATAAAATAAGGGCCTGGTGATGATGAACTCCTTGAACTTGACCTTATCTGAGAAGCATTTTATCTGCCCTTCCATTCTAAATGAAAGCTTTGCTGGATAGAGCAATCTTGGATGTAGGTCCTTGCCTTTCATGACTTGGAATACTTCTTTCCAGCCCCTTCTTGCCTGCAAGGTCTCTTTTGAGAAATCAGCTGACAGTCTGATGGGAACTCCTTTGTAGGTAACTCTCTTATTTTTGTCTTGCTGCTTTTAAGATTCTCTCCTTATCTTTAATCTTGGCTAATGTAATTATGGTGTGCCTTGGTGTGTCCCTCCTTGGGTTCAACTTCTTTGGGACTCTCTGGGCTTCCTGGACTTCCTGGAAGTCTATTTCCTTTGCCAGATTGGGGAAGTTCTCCTTTATTATTTGTTCAAGTAACTTTTCCACTTGTTGCTCTTCCTCTTCTCCTTCTGGTACCCCCATAATTTAGATGTTGGAACATTTAAAGCTGTCCTGGAGGTTCCTAAGACTCTCCTCATTTTTTTGAATTCTTATTTCTCCATTTTTTTCTGTATGGTTGTTTCTTCCTTCTGGTCCACTCTATTGATTGGAGTCCCAGTTTTCTTCCCATCACTATTGGTTCCCTGTGCATTTTCCTTCATTTCTCTTATCATAGCCTTCATTTTTTCATCTAATTTGCAACCAAATTCAACCAATTCTGTGAGCATTCTGATCACCAGTGCTTTGAACTGTGCATCTGATAGGTTGGCTATCTCTTGGTCACTTAAAGTATTGGCTCTCAGCTTTGATTTGTTCTTTTGTTTGAGCCTTTTTTTTTTTTCCTTAATCTGTTCATGCCTGTTACGTACTTATGAGGGGCAGAGACTTAGGTGCTCTCCAGGGTGGGGCAACCCAGTCGTTAGGTTATGATGTTGTACGTGGGGGTGGGGTTCAAGAGGAAACAATGGTCCTTGCTCCTTCCTCCTTTGGATTTCTGTCCCTTCTGCCGCTTCCCCCAAGCTAACTGGGCCTTTCTGGTGCTAATTCCCATGTGGGTGTGCTTGTGCACATTCTAGGACCCTGTGGGTCTCTCCAATGCACTCTTCTGTGAGGCTGGGAGTCTCTCTGAGCACCTCATCTCGCACAGGTGTTTTCAATCAGTGTTCCGAGGTTCTATTTCCTGGTGCGGGGTCCCTGGGTTGTGAGGTCTGTCTCACTGTCCAATTTCGCCTGGTTTATCTGAACTTGAATGTGGCGCAGACAGCCAGGTGCCTTGTGCGCAGTGCCTCACTTTACAGTCACCGCCTTGCAGGGTCTGCCCACTGTGGTCTTGCACTTGGGATGCCTTACGTGCCTGGGATGCATTACAAGTCTGGTACCACACTTTTTGTGCCACGATCTGTCTCCGCCTGGCTGCCCAACTCCGCCCCTCCTACTGGTGTGGATGAATGTGTATATTTTAACTCCTTGGTTGTCTGACTTCCATACAGTTCAATTTTATGTCAGATCTGGTTGTTATCTTGTTTCTAAATTGTTGCTGACCTTATTTTGGTTGTGCGAGGATGCACAGTGTGTTTACCTACGCCTCCATCTTGGCTGGAAGTCCTTATTATATTTTATTGATTATGCTTTTGCAGTTGTCCCAATTTTTCCCCCTTTGACTCCCTCCACCCTTAACCCCCCACTCCCTCAGGCAATCCCCACACCATTGATCATGTCCATGGGTCAGGCATATAGATTCTTTTGTTACTCTATTTCCTATACTGTACTTTACATCCCCATTGATATTCTGTAACTACCTATTTGTACTTCTTAATCCCCTCACTTCTTCATCCATTCTTCCCCTCTCCCCTCCCCTCTGGCAACCATCACAATGCTCTCCATATCCATGATCCTGTCTCTGTTCTTCTTGTTGCTTAGTTTGTTTTCTAGATTCAATTGTTGATAGACATGTATTTATTGCCATTTTATTGTTCATACTTTTGATCATCTTCTTCAATTAGTCCCTCTAACATTTCATATAATAATGTTTTGGTGAGGATGAACTCCTTTAGTTGTTCTTGTCTGTGAAGCTCTTTATCTGCCCTTCAATTTTAAATGACAGCTTTGCTGGGTAGAGCAATTTTGGCTGTAGGTAACTGCCTTTCATGACTTTGAATATTTCTTGCCAATCCCTTTTAGCCTGGAAAGTTTCTTTTGAGAAACCAGCTGACAGTCTTATGGGAATTTTCCTATAGGTAGCTAACTGCTTTTCTCTCATTGCTTTTAAGGTTCTTTCTTTATCTTTAACCTTTGGCATTTTAAATATGATGTGTCTTAGAGTGGGCTTCTTTGCATTCACTTTGTTTAGGACTCTCTGTGCTTCCTGGATTTTCCTGTCTACTTCCTTCACCAAATTAGGGAAGTTTTCTTTCATTATTTTTCAAATAGATTTCCAATTTCTTGCTCTTTCTCTTCCCCTTCTGGCTCCCCTATGATGTGAATGTTGGACTGCTTAAAGTTGTCCCAGAAGCTGTTAACATTATCCCCATTTTTTTTTATTCTTTCTTCTTCTTCTGATTGGTTGTTTTTTGCTTCCTTAAGTTCCAAATCATTGATTTGATCCTTGGCTTCATCCACTCTGCTGTTGTTTCCTGGTAAGTTATTCTTTATTTTAATTAGTGAACCCTTTGTTTTCAACTAGATCTTTTTTATGCTGTTGAGGTCCTCTCTAAGTTCCTTGAGTATCCTGATAATGAGTGTTTTGAACTCTGCATTTGGGGTTAGATTGCTTATCTCCATTTTGTTTAGATCTTTTTCTGGAGTTTTGGTCTATTTTTTCATTTGTGTCATGTTTCTATGTCTGCTCTTTTTGTGAGCCTCCCTGTGTTCATTTCTATGTATTAGGTAGAGTTGCTATGACTTGGTCTTGGTAGCATGGCCTAATGTAGTAGGTATGCTATAGGGTCCAGTGGCATAGCCTCCCCTATCACCCAAGCTGGGTACTCATGGTGTGCTTTTTGTGTAGGCTGAGTACATCCTCTTCTTGTAGCAGATCAATGGGAGGGATTTACTCAGGCTAGTCAACTGCACGGACTGGCTGTGACCACTTACCTCCAATCTCTTCCTTCTGTGGAGGATCAGCTGTGCAGGGTCAGGGTAGTGGTGCTCCAACGTGGTCTGTAGCTGTCCACTGAATGCGTTGGCCCTGGGATTTTCCCAGGTGGTGTAGGCCAAGGTCAGCCTCCACATATGTTTAGCCTGGGCCACTCTGCCTGAGCTATAAAACAATCTGAGGTTGCTGCTACTTGTGCTGGGCATGGAGATTCCCAGGTGAAGCCAAGATGTGAATCTAGGCTGGCTTCCACTGGTGCTGGACCTGGGGCCCACTGAGGCCAGCTGTTGGCTTGTTTGATAGGATTTAGGAAGTTGTGAAGTAGGAGCCAAGACCAGCCCTTCGTATGGAAAGGCATCTTGGGTGGGCCTATAGTTGAGTGGGGCAGAATTTCTAGGGATCTCTGAGGTGGGTCAAATAGTGTTAGCTAGGTCGATGGAGTCTCAGATATGGCACTTGCTTGCCAGCTCTGTGGGGGAAGGGCTTAGAAGAGGGACAGTGGCCTCTGCTTGCCTCGATGCCAGACATTTCACTTTCTCCCTGTATACCACAGGTGCCTTTCAAGCTGCCACCCCCTACACTGGAGCTCAGAGGGAGTGAGTGGGAGTAGGTGAGTCTGTGTGTGGGTTCTTTAAGAGGAACTGCTTGGGGCTCTAGCAGTTTCTTCCACTGAGTCAATCCCTGCTCATTCTTGCAGGTAGAAGTTATGGGGACTTACCTTCCTGGCACTGGAATTCTGGGCTGGGAGGCCTGTTGTGGGTCTGGGACTCCTTACTCTCACAAGATATCCCTCCCAAATTTTTATCCACCACACGTGGGTGAGGGACCAGCCTATTCTGTGTCTGCACCCCTCCCACCAGTCTGGATGGATGTGTGTTCTTTAATTTCATAGTTGTCAGACTTCCATTCAACTTGATTTCTGATGGTTCTGAGTGATGGTTAGTCTATAGTTTAGTTGTAATTTTGATGTTGTTGTGTGAGGAGGCTGGCCACATTTATCTAGGCCACCACCTTTACCAGACGTCAAATTTGCCTAATTTTAGATTCTACATATAAGTGAGATCATACATTGTTTATCTTTCTGTGTCTAGCTCAGGGGTGTCAAGCTCATTTTTACCAGGGGCCACATCAGCCTTGCAGTTGCCTTCAAAGGGCTGAATGTAATTTTAGGACTGTGTAAACGTAACTACTCCTTAACTAGGGGCAAGGAGCTTGGTGCTGCTGCCGGGTAGAAACAAGGTGCCGAGCCAGACAAAACAAGGTGGAGAGCCGGATTCAGCCTATGGGCCTTGTGTTTGCCACCTGTGGGCTGGCTTATCTCACTTAGCATAGTGCCCTTCGGGTCCATCCATGTTGTCACAGAATTTCCTTCTTTCTAAGGCTGAATAATATCGCATTATGTGTATACCCTGTTTTCTTTATCCATTCATCTGTCAAGGGAAGACACTTAGGTTGTTTTAATCTCTTGACTAATTTACTATTTCATTTTTTTCAGCCATATTTAAAAACAAGTAATAGTGTGTAATGTTGCATTGTTCAAGGTGTCTTGAATAATGGTTAAGGTGTCCTGGCTATTGTAGTATCTGTCTATTCCATAGTATTATTTTTTTTCCATTTGGCTGGATATCTTTAGGATCAAAAGTTTTCATCTAACCATAGTGCTTCTCCCATCTCAGTGCTGGATGGCACTCTTCTCTGAAGCAAATGGATCATCCTTTTTTGTCAGGAGAGTAGAAATGCTTGTTCATTCTCAAGCTCATAATCTCTCTCTGTCTCTCTCATAGGTTGTCATATTTTCACGGTCCTTCTGGTGCTTGGGGCCTGGCTCATAGGAAGCTGAGCTCAGAATCAAAACCTCTGAGTGCCACCTTACATCACTAAAACCACAGAGACAACTGGGATAGCCCTGTTAACACTACAAAAATAAAATATGTCACCAGAACATTTCCCTGGAATGAGGAATTTATTTCCATGATTCCCTAAGGTCAGCTGTGGTACATGCTTTTTCCTACTGGGCAGCAAACATGTTTTACCAAACTCTTACCTAAGTGCTTTTCATTTACAATTCCACAATGAATTCTTGGCTTCCTCCATGTTGATTCCTGCAAATATTGTGATTTACTTCTACCTTTTTTAGGAAACAAATTCCAAGTTGTTATTCATCTTTTAATTTTGTCAATATTTATTGTGAAAATTTTCAAATATAAACAAAAATTGAAAGGTTGTACAGTGGATATCTGTATACTCTCCACAGAATGCAAAAAAGATCTATGTATAAAGGGATTACATGTAGCATATGAAGACGAAAGTATATAGGTTTTGTTTGTTGACTCAGTTTACTTTCTGGAAGATATGGTGACAGTGCACCTTTAATCAAATGGAAGCTGAGGCATTGGGTCACACCCAGGGAAGAAGTTTCCTTAAACTCAGGAGCATCTTCATTATTAGAAGTATCAGGTGTCATTTGGTTGTCCAGTGTTTATAGAGGCTTTACAAGGCACCAGGTGAAGTGCTCACTATAATAGGAAGAGGAGAGGTGTAGCTGCTGATTTGAATGTAGGACCACCTAACTCTGACCCCAAGTAGAGTGTTGTGGTCTCTGTGATAGAGGTAAAAACAGAATATGGGAGCACCAAGGAGGGCATGATTGATTTATCTGGGGGGACGTATAGGCATGGCATTCAAGCTGAATGTAGAAAGAAGAGTTGGATTTCTGCTGGTGGATGTGGAAGGCAGGGGCATCCCTGGCTGAGGAACACATGAGGGAAATCGCAATGGGGCTCTGGGCATGGGGAGAGGCTTGAGGTGCGGGGAGCAAGGCCCAGTGCGTCCCAGTGGTAGTGGGTGACTCAGCCAGGAGGAGGTTGAGAAAATAGGCTAAGATCAGATTGTGAGGGGTATTGAAGTGATTCTAAACAATTCAAATTTTATTTTGTAGGCTGTGGGGAACTCCTTATAGTTTTTCAGTGGGGCTGTAAAATGAATGACTGCTGTGTGCTTTAGGAAGATGTATTTGGTAGCGGGGTGGAAGGGACCAGGAAGAGGCTGGATGTGGGAAGACCAGTTAGGATATTTCTGCAGTTCTCCATGTAAAACCCCCATTTAATCAGTCTTTGCAGCATTTGAGGGTCTTTTTGAAATTTTAAAAGCACTTTGCATTTTTCCTTTCCTTCAATTAAGTTTAAAATGTTTAATAAAGGGGGGAAATTAGGTGACAAGCTCATGAATAGCACCTAAGAGATTATAATTTGTGGGGAAAATGCTACTTCCAGTAACTAAAATCTGAAAGGTTATGATTTAAATAGACATTAAATAGACTTAACCTGGTCTTCCTGGAACTCCCTCTCATTTCTCCTTGCAATTAAAAACACTCATTTGTGAACTTAGAATTGTGGTGAAGGTGTGGAGAATGTTTCCATTTTTGAAACTACTTGGCTTATGAGGAGACTTCAGTGGTGAACTAAGCCTCATTCACAGGTGACTCAGCCCGAATGGACTGATCAGATTGAAGTTCAGCTGCATTTTCCACATGGTTTAGCTCCACTCTGTACACCAACCCACACTTATAACAGGTAGAATGAGAGAGGGGTGTCATCTCCTGGGGCTGGAGTTAGCCAGTGCCAGTTCAAGCAGGTGACATACTCTTCTCCTTCATGTCTTCCCAGTTAATCACATAAGGACCCACTCCTGAGAAGTTTCATTTACAGTGTGCAGTTCACAAATGTCATTGCTTTGCTCCCCAAAAACCAGGACAACCATGTGCGAGAGATCCGGTTTAGACGTATACACATTCACTGTTAGTATTTGCAGGAGGCAGAATTCTGGACCCCATGGTGTTTGCCCTCTGGTGTTAGCCTGTGAATGTTACCTTATGTGGCAAGAGGGAATTAAGATTGCTAAACAGCTGATGTTAGAATAGGGAGATTCGCCTGGGTGATTATTTACATGGGCCCTTAAAAGCAGAAGAAGAAGGCAGAAGAGCCAGACAGTTGGGATAGAAGAAGAGGCAGGGCAATTCTAGGGGAGAGGGGCTCAACCTGCTGCTGCTTTCTTTGAACATGTATTCAGGAGGAAGGAGCCTTAAGCGCATGACTACAGTGGTCTGAAGAAGCTGGGGACAGTCCTCAGCTGACAGCAGCAAGGAAACAGACTCCAGTTCTTCAACGGCAAGGAACTGAATTCTGCCAGTTCATGTGAGCAAGAATCAGATTCTCCCCTAGAGGCTCCAGAAAGGAAAGCAGTTCTGCTGACACCTTGATTTGAGCTCCAGTGAGACCCATGTTGCACTTTTGACCTACGTAACTGTGAGATAATAAATCTGTGTTTTTTTAATATATTTTATTGATTATGCTATTACAGTTATCCCATTTCCCCCCTTCACTCCCCTCCACCCTGCACACCCTCTCCCACCCACATTCCCCCACTTTAGTTCATGTCCATGTGTCATAAGTTCTTTGGCTTCTACATTTCCCATACTATTCTTGCCCTCCCCCTGTCTCTTTTCTACCTACCATCTATGTTACTTATTCTCTGTACCTTTTCCCCCTCTCTCCTCCTCCCACTCCCCTGTTGCTCACCCTCCATGTGATCTCCATTTCTGTGGTTCTGTTCCTGTTCTAGTTGTTTGCTTAGTTTGCTTTTGTTTTAGGTGTGGTCGTTAATAATTGTGAGTTTGCTGTCATTTTACTGTACATGTTTTTTATCTTCTTTTTCTTAGGTAAGTCCCTTTAACATTTCATAAAATAAGGGCCTGGTGATGATGAACTCCTTGAACTTGACCTTATCTGAGAAGCCCTTAACTGCCCTTTCATTCTAAATGAAAGTTTTGTGGGATGGAGCAATCCTGGATGTAGGTCCTTGCCCTTCATGACTTGGAATACTTCTTTCCAGCCCCTTCTTGCCTGCAAGGTCTCTTTTGAGAAATCAGCTGACAGTCTTTGTAGGTTACTGTCCCCTTATCTCTTACTCCTCCTAGGATTCTCTCCTTCATTTTAATCTTGGCTAATGTAATTATGATGTGCCTTGGTGTGTCCCTCCTTGGGTCCAACTTTTTTGGGACTCTCTGAGCTTCCTGGACTTCCTGGAAGTCTATTTCCTTTGCCAGATTGGGAAAGTTCTCCTTCATTATTTATTCAAATGACTTTTCCACTTGTTGCTCTTCCTCTTCCCCTTCTGGTACCCCTATAATTCGGATGTTGTAACACTTAACGATGTCTTGGAGGTTCCTAAGTCTCTCCTCATTTTTTTGAATTCTTATTTCTCCATTTTTTTCTGTATGGTTGTTTCTTTCTTCCTTCTGGTGCACTCCATTGATTGGAGTCCCAGTTTTCTTCCCATCAATATTGGTTCCCTGTGCATTTTTCTTCATTTCACTTAGCGTAGCCTTCATTTTTTCATCTAACTTCTGACGAAATTCAACCAATTCTGTGAGCATCCTGATCACCAGTGCTTTGAACTGTGCATCTGATAGGTTAGCTATCTCTTGGTTGCTCAGTTGTATTTGCCGTGGAGCTTTGATCTGTTTTTCCATTTGGGCCATTTTTTTTTTGTCTTGTTGCACCTGTTACATACTTATGAGGGGCAGAGCGTTAGGTGTTCACCAGGGTGGGGCAACCAGCCGCTGGGTTGTGATGTTGTATATGGTGTCGGTGTCTGAGAGAGAACAGTGGTGCCCGCTCTGCTCTGTCAGATTTCAGTCCCTTCTGCCACATCCCCCAAGCAAACTGGGCCTTCCTGGTGCTGATTCCTGTTTCGGTGGGCTTGTGTACATTCCAGGACCCCATGGGTCTTTCCAACGAACCCTCCTGTGAGGCTGGGAGTCTCTCCCTGCACCTCAACCCCCACAGGTGTTTGCAATCAGTGTTTCGAGGCCTTATTTCCTGGTGCTGGGACCCTGGGCTGCACAGCCTGTCTTGCTTCCCAGTTTTGTCTGGTTTATGGGTGCTGTGGGTCAGCCAGCCGCCTTGTGCGCAGTGCCTTTCTTCACAGTCGCCGCCTCGCTGGGTCCACCCATTGCCATCTTGTGCCACTGGTACCATCGCTTTTTGTGCTGCGACCCCAGTCTGCCCACCTGTCTGACTCAGCCCCACCTACCAGTCTGGATCAATGTGTCTATTTTAGCTCCTTGGTTGCTGGACTTCCATACAGTTCAATTTTCTGTGAGTTCTGTTTGTTATTTTGTTTCTGAATTGTTGTTGTCCTTATTTTGGTTGTGTGAGGAGGCACAGTGTGTCTACCTACACCTCCATCTTGGCCGGAAATCTGTGTTGTTTTAAGCCACTAAATTAGTGGCAATTTGTTAAGGCAGCAATAAAAAATGAATAAATGTTATTTATACAGGGCTTTGATACTATTCTTGTTCCCCCAGAACCTCTTGCCACCCCTTGAATCAGAGCAGTCTGAAGGGTGGCCTTCTGGAAGGCTGAGCCTGCGGGTGTTGGACTGCCTGTGTCTGCTTGTGGGCTCTGGGTCAGTCGTCCTCTCTGTGCTCCAGCTCTACACGGGAAATGTAGGAAATAATGATTGATTTAGTTACTGGGGTGGTTGTGAGGATGAAGATACTACATGCAACGAGCTTAGCACGGTGTTTGGTACATCTTAAGTGCAACAGTTATAAGCTGTTGTTGGCTTTGTTTGCAATAAGGGGTCATTTAAAAAATCTACATGTTTTTGGCCTGTCATACTATTTAACACATCATCATCTTATTGTGAAGGTAGAAAGCCTTCAAAAAAGAAAACTGGAAAATTTAGAGCAGTACATATTTATTAGGTTCAATTTGAATGTACTTACACTTTCCATGCTCTCTGGAACTTAAGGAGTTGATGTTTATGAGAGAAATTTATAAAGCTAAAGCACTATGTCAGCATAAGGTAAAAAAAAGTAGGATGTTTGGGGGCTACGCCAGTTGTGGGAACCACAAATACCCTGTGGATAAGCTCAGTGTCCATAGTCAGCTTCTGATTAGGTGGAGACTTTTGCAACCTAACCAAGCTGAATGATCCAAGATTCATTGTTAATATCCAAATAGCTATCATGTGCTGAAAAACTTCCCACTTCTATTGGCCTATAATTTTGGAATTCCATAGTCCCACAATTTCCATAGTCCTATGATTTTCTTGCATCCTGTGATGGTCCTAGTTTCTAGGATAGCAAGTGTGCTGCTGTGTCATGACGATGTCCTGTTTCTGGAATCAGTAGAGGATGAACCTGGCAAAAAATATGAGGAAACTTCTACATCATTTAGCCAAATGAGATATTCTATTAAAATAGGAAAAAATCTCTAGTACTGCCATTTTGGACTCCCACATTGTGGCCACTGGTTTTCTCTCCTTCAATATTTAGTGCTTAGAATTTTCCTATGGATATTCATTGTCTATTATGTTTCATCTACAAAAGGCAGCTCCGGATGAACCACGGTATGCCAAATGGGGAGGGGTGGGAATAGGCCATTCCACATCGTTGATACGTTTTTCGGAACATGAAGCGGTGCTTGGCTCAAATTGCCTGTACCAGGGAAATTCAGGATTTTTTTTCTGACCAACTTTTGTTTTATGCTGTGAATATTGTAAATAATCATGTTTCCACTTTTGTTGGTCACCAGGAGATTCAGAATTATTTCTAATTTTTTGGATGTTATTTATTTTTCTATATTAACCTTATCTTTTTTGCCCTATTTTCCCTCCATCCCTATTTTTCATATCCGTTTAATGTTTATCCTATAAAATTGTATTTCTGTGAATTGTCCCCAGACCTATTTTCAGAAGGTGGCAGGGGAGAGACAAATGACCAGTCAAGAGCAATAATAAATTATCAGGGAAACCACTGCCTGCTGTCACAGGACCCACACCTACCTCTATGCCATGCCTCTGGGACTCTTCTCTAAAGAAACGGCCCATACCCTGTGTTATGCCACCCTGCATGCAGGGCTGGGATCTTTTGCCAAGCCGTTACATGTCATACAGAGTTCCCAGTGCAGGTGGGACAATGTGACGTCACCTGGTTGACTAACCCTGGAGGCAGGTTTGACTTGACATTAAACTTTCTGAGTGTGGTTTGTGGATAAGGGGCATCAGAATCACTTGAGGAGCTTATTTAAAATTCATGATCTTGGGCTTCCCTTTCAGAGGTTTTGATTCAATTTGTCTGCAATGGGACCAAAGAATCTACATTTTAGGAAGCATCCTAAATAGTTTTTAATCAAGTGGTTCATGGGCCAGACTTGGAGGAGCGCTTTCTTACAGAGTAGCTGGGATTTAAATAGGCAAGGGGTAGTGCACTCCAGACAGGACCAGCAGGAGCAAAGGCCCATTATGATAATGGCAGGAATGGGTGACACACAGGGAGGCTAGTGGGTAGATACCACGTGTGTTGAAGGCACTTTTTCTACTATCAGTATAGTTTGTATATCCATCCACTTAAACACTGGAGTGCTTATTATGTGCCAGCTGCTTTGCTGGGTGCCTAGGTTACTAAAATATAAAGGCCATTCTGCCAGCAGCAGGTTTTCAGAGGGGAGAGGCAGGAGTGTAGATACACAGGACTTCTGGAGTGTAGCAGGTGCTAAGATAGAAATATATTTGGGGTATACTAATTAGGCAGCAATGAGGGTAGGACATGGGGGCAGAGGGGCTCTGAAACTGAAAGTTGAGCAGTTTTCTTTTGAGTTTCTGAAATTGTTCAGTGCAGCGCGTTAACTTGAGGTTTTTCACTGTGACTTTTACAATAACGTGATTTTTACTGGATGGTTTGCTTGTGTTTTACCTGTCTTTTTGATGCTTAATTAAATGAACTATATAAATACAGGGACATCCACTAGGTGTACCTTAAGATTTTTCCAGCTGGTTCTGGAATTTAAAATTTGAAAAAAAATTAAAACCTCTATGATTTCTAAATTCCCTATTCTTCAAAAACAAAGTGAACATTCTTTACTTGAAAGAGAGACTTAATAGAGGGTAAGATTTTTAATAACTTGGCTACTATTTATTTCTTTTTAAGTCTGGTTTCCATGGTTTCAAACACTTGGAGGTTAGATGTCAGGTAACCTCCTTACTCAACTATGCTTCTGCCCCAATTCTGTGATGTCTGAGCTCTAATTCTCTCCACCTTGAGTCTCTTCTTGAAATGTGTTAGCTGTGATGGGGGAAGGGCCCATCTCAGGATTCTGCTTAAGTCACTCTTAATCTAGAGCCAGAGCTAGAATTCTTAACCTACTTGTCTTTGGCTGTAACCCAAAGCTTCGAATGTTGTTGGATTCCGCTGTTCTCAGCCACATTAAGCTCAGGCCTTTGATGTAGCTTAAAGGCAGACTTGACCAAGTGTATTGCCTCCTGCTGATATTTAGGTGAAAGCCAACACCATAAAAACGAACATTTTACTGAGAGTGCTTGCTCTGCTACCTGCAAGCCCAGCCAATCACACTGCCAAATTGGTCAAAGAAAGAATTGGCTTGAGAATCCAAGTGTGCTCTGCTCGCGGAGGAGTGGAGCCCAGCTGCATCTCCTGAGGCTCCCTGACTCAGATGTAGTAGACGTCTCAAGCCCTTTAATCGGGAACATCCAAAAAAACCCATTTTACTTTGCTATATTATAAGTGCAATTTGGATAAGAAATGAACAACAGTGATGAATCTTTGATTTTTTTAAGGCTTACCTTATTTCTCTGTTAGCCCACCCAGCTGGGTCTCTAGAAAACTACTTAGTGTTGTGCTAAAAGAGCCCAAGAGTATAGCAGATATTTCAGAGTATATAATTAAGTTGACACATATATTCTCTGCCCAAGAGTAAGATTGCAGAAGGACTTGGCAATCTGGATTACACAGAGACATCATTAAGTTATATTTACAAATCTCTGTGGAGCAATCACAGCATGTTAAGAGCTATAATGGCCATAGAATTAAACATGGCTTTTGTCCAGTGGAGTCACTTCTGTGGACCAATTAAGACAAATTGGTCACCAGAAGATACCCAGAGCTCTCCTTTTCTTTTCCTTTCCTTTTTTTTTGTTTATTTTTTATTGAATTTAGTGGTTAATAAAATTACATAGGTTTCAGGTATATAATTCTATAATACATCATCTGTATATCTTATTGTCTGTTCACCACCCCAAACCAAGACTCCTTTTCATCACCATTTAACCCCTCATACGCTCTTCCATCTCCCCAATCCTCCTTTCCGACTGGTAATTACTATACTGCTATCTGTGTCTATGAGGTATTTGTTCTTATTGTTGTTGTTTGCTTAATGCCCTCACCTTTTTCACCCAGCTCTGCAATCCTCCTCCCCTAAGGCCCCTCCTTTTCAAGATGCATGCTCTCTTTAGATTTTCTTAGCTATAATGTAAGATATTTTTATTTATGAGTCAAGTGAGACTATTTTTCAAGAAGTCTAATATGGGCCTCTGTGTGAAATGCAGAACCTCAGAAGGGTTTTAAGAAAACAACCCTTTGAATAGTACATACATCCCCAAGACCACAGTTCTAAGATGGTGGCCGTCTAAAAGCTGCTTAAACCCTTCCAGTTACAGGAAACTCACTACTTCACAAGGACACTTCAATTCTTAGTAAAATAATTTTCCACCTCCTTAAAACTTCTTGGTCCTTGCCCATTCTTCTAGAGCAGGGGTTGATAACTTTTTCTTAGAGGGCTAGATAGTAAATATTTTTGGCTTGCACGTGTGGTCTCTGTCACAACCACTCTGCTGCAGGTGTACAGAAGCAGTACTTAAACAAATGGGAGTCACTGCATTTTATTAAACCAGGTAGCTAGTGCATGGGCTGTCATTTCTGGCTTCTGTTCTAGAGCCGTGTATCTAGGTCCTGAATATGCATTACCCAAACTTTTAATTCCAGGTTGGTTTCCTGACAAATATAAGGGCCTTTACTCTCCGCCTTTCCTGCTTGATGAATTAATTAGGAAAGTCTATCTGAAGTCATTCCATAATTATAACAAGAGTCTTTTAGTCCTAATAGAAATGAATTTGTAACTGGAATTATCTGCTGTTTTAAGTGTGGGTTATAGTATTATGAAGTTCAAGATAGTTTTCCCTCCTTTTTCAAAGAGTAAAGTTTTAGTACTGTGTAATTTTCATGTCATGAAGCAATAACTTCAAGGAAGTGCTTTTAGTGTTACATCATTGAGATTTCTTGGATGGAAAATGGCCATTTGGGAATGAGGAAGATGCAGGTGAACAAAAATCTTTACCCTGACATGAAGAATATTCTTTTGGTTCTGAACACAATCATCCTTTCAGAGATATGGGTTGTAATTTAGGTGATGCACAGAATAGCTGCATGAAGCATTGCTCACGTGTTTTTCCCCCTTCCCTTTTGCCCTTCATATATTTCTCTTTACTGATTAGCTTCTTCTGTAGGACCCTGGTAGTGCCAATGTATTATCCACTGGACATAATAAACACCTACACATAGCTCAGGGGATCAAGAAACAGGGTCGGCCAGGAGTCATAGTTTATCGTACTACAGAAGCAGGTAATACTAAGCACAGAACCAGCTTCATTTTTAAGATTTCACATTATATATGGTAGGTACACTGCTATTGTTAAAAAAATATTGGTCTGTGTCCAAAGTAATTTCAGGCATTAAAAAAAAGCTTGAGAGCCTTTTAAGTAAGTAATGGTTTTTAAAGCCAGTCCTCACATCAGTTAAATACCTGCTACTTAATTGGTCAAAGGGCCATTGGCAAGCCCTGTCTCTTCCATATTAAGTAACTTTGCCCCAATCGCACATTGACCTTTTCTTGGCATTTTTTTCCAGAGAGGACAGACTACAAAAGCAGAATTAAAAATAAATCAGATTTGGTGGGAGAAATTGTTCCTGGTTAAAATGAAGTGTATATATTATTTAGGGAAGAGGGTTCTCATTCCTTGCTACTAAAAGTGTAGCCTGCCTCACTACGGAGCTGGTTAGAAATGCATTCTCTCAGGCCCAACCCTTTATCTTTTGATTCAGAATCTCCTTACAACACCCCTAGATGATTTACACACACAGGGTTTTGAGAGGCACTGATCTAGTTCACAACCCTCCTTTTTCAGAGGTAAAGGGCAGGGCTGTCTTCATTTCAGAAATGCACATATTCCCAAAGAACTTGACATTTTTGGGGGGAGATGAGACGGGGGAGCGAAGTCATGCTTCCTGTGGCATCTAGACTTTGCTCAGAAATCTACAAAATAAAACTCTGAATGCCAAAATGATAAGTAAGTACTCTAATCACTTTGGTATATGGAACTTTCTCATTTTCTAAATAAGCATTAAATGTGTAGATTTTTAAACATTTTAACATATCTGTGTCTTTATATGTAAATTGGACTTCCTATAAATATATGTATTTTTATATGATATAAATATTTCTAATATAATATAATATCATATAAATATATGATATATATATTTTTATATATAAAAATATATGAGATATTTCTTATAAATATACTTTTTAATGATCTGGCAATCTCTCTGCCTATTAATGGCAGTGTTTAGACCAGTTATATTTAATATGATTATTGACATTGTTGAGTTTAAATCTACCATCTTTCTAATTGTATTCTTTTTGTCCTGTCTGTTCTTTGCTCTGTTTCCTTCTTTCTTTGCCTTCTTTTGGACTATGTATTTTTTATGCTTTTATTTTATCTACATTATGGGTTAAACCTTTATATTTTATTATTATAGTTTTAGTAGTTGCTCTAAGTTTCAGAGCATCCATATTCATTACAGTCCACCTTGAAACATTGTTTTACCACTTCACATATAGTATAAAAGTTTTACAAAGCAAAGTTTTTCTTTTTCTTTAATTTTCCCTTCCATCCTTTGTACTAGTACTATCATACATTTTATTTTTTAATGTGTTACAAACCCCATAATTGTCTCTTACTAATTTTTGTTTGTTTTGAGCAGTCAATTCTGTTTAAAGAAATTAAAAATGAGAAAATTTTTATATTTATCTACCTATTCATCGTTTCTCACAGTGTTTGTTACTTTGTGAAGATCTAAATTTCCATCTAAAATCATTTTCATTCTATTTGAAGAACTTTTTAAAGTCTTTCCTGTAATATAGCTTTAATGATGATAAACTCCCTCAGCTTTTATTTATCAAAAACCATCCCTATCTCCACTTTTGAAAGATATTCACTTCCAATTTTTAATCTTTTTCAAATTATAATTCTAGATTGACAGCTACTTTTCTTTCTTCATTTTAAAGATATTCTTCTCTTGACTACTACCCCAAATGGCCTGATGAGAAGTCTGCTATTATTTTAACCTTTGTTCCTCTGTTCATAATGTATCTTCATTTATCTGAATGATTTTTAAGATTTTTACTTTATTGCTGTTTTTCAGAAATTTTATTATTATGTGTCTTGGTGTTATTTTATGTTTCTTTTATTTGGAGTTCTTTGAGTTTCTTGGATCTCAAAGAACTGAGAACATGAATTTATAGGGTTTTTTTTTTCCAAATTCAGAAAAAATTGACCATTACTTCTTCAAATCACTTCTCATTCTTCTTTCTTTTCCTCCTTATGAGACCCAAGTTATGGAAATGCTGGACTGCTTTATATTATTCCACAGTTTATCAAACCTTGTCCATTTATTTTCAGTCTTTTTTCTCTCTGTACTGTCACATTTGGCGTAGTTTCTGCTGTTCTGACTTCAACTTCACTAATATTTTCTTGTTCAGTATCTAAGCTATTGTTAACTTCATTGAATGTATTTTTATTTGATTTTTAAAAGTTTAATTTGTGTATTTTATTGCTTCCATTTATTTCCTGATGTTTTCATACTTATGTTTTTCTTTGGATGTCTTTCTTTGGATTCTTGAGCAAATTTTGAAGATTTATAATAGCTATTTATAATAACTACTGACTCTATTACCTCTTTCATTTTTGAGTCTACTTCTATTGACTGGCTTTTCTTTTAGTTATAAGTGACATGTCTTAGCATGCTCCCTAATTTTTGATTTGTGCTGTGTACTGGATTTTGTTGTGCAGTCAAATAATTTTCAGATCTGTTTGAGAATCCTTTTAAGGTTTGTTTTTAAACCCTGTTTTGATGGATCCGGAGGTGCCTTGATTTTAGAAATGATTTATCCCACCACTAAAACACATTTTTCTTTGAGGATTCTCTCCAATACTCCATATATCATAAAGTCCGTACACTCCAGTTCATGGGCACAAATCTGTACATTCCAGTTCATGGGCACACAACTCTTCCTAGCCTTGTGTGAGCACTGGTCGTATATATGTGTTCTTTTCCCCTTACTGCTTTCCCATATGTCTTCCCATGCCTTGGAGGTTTTTCTCATATGTAAGAAGTTTAGAACTCAACTAAAGACTAGAGAAGAGTCCTTTGCAGATCTTTGGAGCTCTCTCTCTTCCGTGTAGCTCCTTGTTTCCTGGTGTTTATCCCTACAAATTTAACTACCTTGGCCTCCCCAAACTCCCGTCTTTGTCTCCTGAACTCAGTGACAATACTGGGCTTTATTTGGTCCCCCACTCTTGAACTCTCCAGGCAGTGATCTGGGGCCATTGTGAGGTTTACATTATTTTTTTCATAACTTTTATCCAGTTTTCTAAGTGTTTTATGATGGGAGGGCAATTCCATAACAGTTGATCCTTTATGGACAGAAGGGAGAGTTCCATTGTGTGGTACAAAAAAGTAAAATTAATAACTACACTAGTTATATTATTTTATTTGCAAAATGCATAATATGGTATACTAATATCCTAGATCTTCCATAGCAAACTCACAAACTGGGTGGCTTTAAATAGCAGACATTTATTCTCTCATGGTTTTGGAAGCTAAAAGTCTGAGATCAAAGTATCAGCAGGGTTATGCTTTCTTTGAAGGCTCTAGGAAAGAGTCTGTTCCATGCTTTTCTTTTGGCTTTTTGTATCATTGTCAGCTCTTGGCATTCCTTGATTTGTGGGAGCATCACTGCAATCTCTGCCTCTGTTATCACATGGTACTCTCACCATGTCTGTTTTTGTGTCTCTTCACATCTTCTTATAAGGATATTAATCGTATTGGATTAAGGGCCCACCCTAATCTAGTATGACCTCATCTTAACTAATTATGTCTGCAAGGACCCTATGTTCAAGTGAGGCCACATTCTGAGGTCTGAATTTTGGGGGAGAGACTATCCAACCCAATATGTATGGCAACTCTGAAGCCCCTAAGTTCCTTTTATCCCTTGAAGCTATGAAATATCTTTGATTCCTTCACTTTCTCTCAGGGAAAAAGGAATGTATATTATTACTGTCGATAAGGAATTCTTTATGCTGAAACAAGGCTAGTTTTAGGGATCCTGCCTGCATTTCCAGACCTCTTCCCTTATGTCTCCCCACCCTACCCAGCAATCCATGGGTGTTCTTTTATTGTTACACAATGCACCAAAAGCTTCATCTTCATAGATATCATGTACTTTCTCCCTCTGAAAGCTCACTGCACTGTGGAACAGGGAGGAAGTCCCATTGAGCATTCTTCTTCATTCTTTCCATAGCCCTCAGTCATAACAGCTGGTCCCCACTCCCTACACTGCTAAAATGGCCATTCTCTGAAAGTTCATATATTTTAGAATCCTGTCTCAAATTATCTTCATAAGTTTCTTTTGTGACACATTTCCTCCCAAAGTGGCTCCTTGTATAAATCAAAGTTCTGCAGATGAGAAACAGAATCATGGCAAGTTATTCTTTCTGGTCAGAGAAAAAAGCTCATGCATGGGGAAAACAAACCAAATAGATAATGCTTTTCACAAACACTTCCCATATTGCCTTACAGCATGATAGCTCAGCTTCTTTCTGGAAAGGTGATAATTTGTGCAGCTGCCAGCATCTTTTTGAATTCATATTGAAATTGTGAATGCAAGTTGAGTAGCCGCCACACTTAGTTAAGTGATACTTTCACCATGTAGGCAGGGAGCTGAATAAAGAAACAAGGGTTCTCACTCAAAACTAGAAATTGCTGGCAGAATCAGGAATAGATTTAGTGAATTTTGGCTAAATACTCACCTCCATGCATTTTCTAAAGACTGAGAAATTCATCTGGGATTCTAGTGGGTCACTGCAGGACCATACCAGATTTGTGCTTGAAAAATGACCCTACTAACAACTATGGTTTGCAACCACACCTACTGAAAATAAGATGAACAAAAGCTCTGCTCTGTCTTCTTTCTACTGCTTTGTGGTCTTGTGTGTTAATTTTGACTTTTTGGAATAGCTGTGGCAGTAGTGGCTAAAAGGTGAAGCATTAGGGTGCTTTAGAGGGATTGGGTACCAGAGGCCAGTTGCCAAACCTGACACGTTAGAAGAAAGCACCCTTTGGGTCAGGCTGTGCCTAGTAATTTGGGTGTTCAGCCTTTTCTCTGACCTAACCACAAACCCACCTCACCCTTTCTCCACCCACCTTCCAGGAGCTCACATGTACGACAGGGGGTGGAGCTAATGTTCCCTTCTCTGTTTGCTCACCACGTACACACGTGCATATGTGGTTTGAGGGGAGGCCTTAACGGCAAAATCTGTTTTGCCGTTAAGATATACTGGGAATCTAGAAGAGAGGCCTTTTAACAACTGTGAGCACTGGTGGAGTAGAGGTGTCTCATGTTGCCACAACATGAGTGGTCTATTCACTTATCAGTGCTTCCCCTAGACCAGTTTAAGAGCAGGGACTGTCTTATTCCTGTGTCTTTAAGCAGAGCCTGGCACATGATAACCATTGACTTAGCTTTTGAATGGCTAAATGTTACAAGGAAGGCTTTCCTTTTCTCAGAATATCATTCTCACTGCTGGTTTTGGGACTCTGGAGGTGTCCTTGAGGTTAGATGTTCTTTAAGTCCTCATGACCATGTTAGTGTCCTCAACACTAATAATAACATCAATCTTACTAGGAACCTATGTCCCTAGGAAGGTCATATATTGCCACAGAATAATTCCAACAGATGTGAATTTTGCCAGATGGTTCCTTGGTCAGCTCAGGACATGTCAGAGCATGGGTGAAAAAAATGCAAGCTCTGTGCAGTTAGTCCTCAGCCACCACTGAGTGTGCTGAAATTCAGAACATTTTGTTTCTAGTCTTGCTTTTGCCACTAACTAGCTGGTGACCAAGGAGTCACTTAACATTTCTACACCCCAGAGGCCTAGTCAGTAAAACACATGCTCTTTTACTCTCAGTTCTTGCCTTGAACTTGCTTTGAATTTAAACAAAGGACTCATTACTTGGGATTAAATCAGATTTTAAGATCTTGAGTGAAGTAAAAGAACAAAGTAAATTTTAAACACCTGCTGGTTCCATTCTTATTTTTGAGAAACTAAAATTTCAAACATTTTTTGAGCCGGTGTGATAAACTGAGACTAGTGAAATTGAAACAGAAAATGCAGAATTATAATTTACTTGGCCCTTTTTCTAAGTATCTTTGTCAGTCTGTGTCTTAAAGGAAGTGAATCTGAGCTGAGTGCGGAGCATCATGTCCCCACCCTGACTTTGCCACTGGGTGGCTTTGGGCACATCATTTACCTCTCCTGGGTCCGTGTTTTAACATGTACAAAGAGATGTCTGGTGAATAAAATGTACAAATCAAAGTAGAAGTCTCAAGTGGATCCAAGAATTCTTTGTGAAATCAGCATTATCTTATGGGGCCTCTTAAGTTTCTTATGGGGCCTATGAGTTTTCTTTGTCTGGTGCTGTAATTGGTTAATTTTGTAAGATGATATGAGCCTAGACATATATTTTTCTCCCTGGATCAGCAGTGCCAGCAAACCTGAATGCAAATGGCACATTTTGTTTGCAGTCGATTTGGCCCTTGCTTTATGTTGAACATTAAAGTTACAAGGTGAACTGATAGTCTCTTAAAGATTCAAACTCTCTTATTTTATGCTTTTCTTTGTAGCATTTCTGAAGGACCATCTTTGGATCACTTATAGACACAGCTGTTTTATGAGACTGCATTGGAGCTTATGAGTCAGATTACTGTTACCAAAATGTTTGTGAAATCAATTCTTAAGTCATATATTTGCATCATGTACAACCTGTTTGACAATCAAAACATTATGCCCTTCAGCACTTGGCTGGTCATTATAGTAAGTTTTCCAGTAGAGCGTTCCAACATAATATAATTGGGCAGTAGACATAAGGAGCATAGTATATTATTTTAACATAGATTCCAAGTGCATTTCTCTTTTTGTAAGATTGAGACAGACATATGATATTCTGTAATGAACTCAGTGTGATCAATTAATAGTATAGAAAATTCCAGTGCAGCTGAGAGGATGAGCAAGCCCATCCATGGTTACAGTTTAGTGGGGCAACAGGGGTGGAAGAATGGATTGGGTCAGAGCCCAGGACGCAGCCACAGGCGCGGGAGTGGTGAGCCAGGAGCACTGCCACTGTGTCTGCCCTCCACCCTCACCGCCTTAGGTAGGTACCCACTGATGATGGCTCCACTTGATTTGCTCTCAGCCAAGCTTCAAGGCCCATCTGAAGTCGCAGCCCTTTCTTTAATGTCTTTGCTGACCTCTTCTGAATAGGCTTAATGTCCTCTACTTGACGTCTTTACAGCATTTTGCTTGCACTTTCTCATGGCTCAGTTGTCATTTGTTAACTTTTCACTGTCCCTAGATGTCTGTAACCTTCTTGATGACGTGGGCAGTGTCTTACCTTGGATTTGTTATAGGAAAGAGGTTGAGTCTTCATTAAGATGTGAGTAGCCACGTGTCAATGAAATGTTACGTGTTATTTTTCAAAGGACATGTATGTCCAGGCCTCTCCAGGGACTTCCTGGGTTGACATTTCATTCAGACATTAATGTTTTCTTTAGTAATGAGTTATCTTAGTGTTATTGGGCATCTACTCTTGCCAAGGGGCTGTGTGGGGGATTCAAACAGTAGTCCTTATACAGTACTCCTTATCCTCTTGGGGTTTATAGTATATCAGGGGAGTTAAGATAATGTAACAAAAAGACATGAGATAAATATGTTTTACATGCTAACTGAGTAGAATAGTCAGTAAATACTATAGAAATGTTAGCTTAATCTTAATCCATGTTTTACTGAATATTCTTTCTAGCTCTAAACATAACAGCATCTATAACAAAACTTATGTTCTGATTTAATAAAAGGTACAACTTGGTGTGCATGTCTGAGCGTATATCCACACATTTTAAATGTTTTTTCTGTGGACCTATCAATACATTGACTGTGCATTTGTATTTTCACATTTCTCCTTTAGAGGATAAATAGTAAGATGATAGAGGGAATTCTGATGGTCGGCATGGTGTTTAAGCTGCCTGGTGACACAAATGTGGAGCCACCTGAAATCTGTTTTGCCATTAAGATATACTGGGAATCTAGAAGAGAGGCCTTTTAACAACCGTGAGGCATAGCCACAGCCCATAAAATGTGGCTGGGCTTCCCTCCTGACCCCTCAACTCCTGTGCAATTTTGTGTCCCACACTCTGCTTTGCAGGTACTCCTGTGGATTCTGGAAGTCTTGGAGGAATAGGTTAGCCTTTAGAAATCTGTGTTTTGAAGTATGAAGCATACATCTGAGAAGCAAATTTAGCACTTGGAAAACATTTGCCAATGTTTTCAGCTTTCACTCTCTGTGGCCAACCCCAGGGGAGGAATAATATAAAAGAGATCTCAAAGAAGTGAAAGCACAGGACACCCCTTTTCTTTGAAACAAGAAAGCTGTAAGTATTCATTTCAAAAAAAGAGTAATGATTAAGGTCTATATTTTTATAGAAAATAATGACCCTTTTCTAGATGATTTTACTTTAAAAAGGTGGGGAAGTACTCTTACGGGAATTAAAAAAAAACACCAAAAATGAAAAGTATTTTTCTGAACAGAAAAAGTTTCAAGAAAACATCTGCATTTTCTTTTATGTTCCAGACTTTTACACTTATCCCTTAAAACACTACTTAAAAAGACAGAGGCTAGCTGGTTTCTTCCAAAAAGCTATTTGCTGCAGGGGACAGTTGTCCAGATATGAAAGTGGGGTTTGCGATCATGACAGCCAGGTTGGCTCTGTCATGCTGGAGCAGACCCTCTGATGGCCTCACAGGGCCACTGACCAGGCTGCCCACCCTCCTATGTCTGACAGGTGGGGACCCTGTCCTGTGGTAAGGAAATGGCAGGTTCAGGTGGATGTGCAAGTGTGGACTCAGCCTGTTTAAAGGAAAATCTATGTCTGCCTGTGTATAGAATGTGAAGCAAATGCTGCAAGGTTCCCCTACATGGTGACTTTTTCTACCCAGCTCTTGGCTCCCACCGATGGCCAGTTGTAATTGGACTACAGGGTTGAATATATTGTATAGTCTGGAGGAGGAGTTGCCAAAAGAAAAACTCTGCTGGATCAAGGGTGTGTGTTCTGCCTTCATTTCTAGTCCTGTAAACAAACACAGCTGTTGAGTGAAGGATCTGTCCTCAGAAATGGTGGGGGAATAAAAAAAAAAAAAACAGCTGTGCCCTGTGCCCTGCCAGAGAGACCACAGCAGGGGAGAGAAGTTATGTGGCCGGGCTTCGGAGGAGCAGGCGATCCTCAGTGGGGCTGGGATGGGGTATATGCTGTGTGTTCCAGGGTAAGCTGGCTGTGAGGAGAGGTGATTCTGTATTTTCAGCTGAGGCAGTTAAAGTATTTAGAATGAGTAGCTTGGGAAGGCTTTGGGGGAAAGAGAGTCTGAAATGTCATCGTCTTTCCTCGAATTAAATCTGTTTAATATACAAGCACTTAGCTGTTTTTTTTTTTTTTCCTGGAAGTGATGAAGGAAATTTTATTTATTTCCACTTATTCTTATTTTGAAATAATCTGCTACTTTGAGAAAAAACATGAGAAATTCATAGGCCCAGTAGCCTGTATTTACAGCTAATTCTTCTCACTAAGAATACATCTTGAACCACAATGCTGTTTCTTTCCTCTTTTCTGCCAAAACGTAGGTTTACAGTATGGTATCTGTAATGCATGGACAGCATGCTGTTACGGGACAGCCCTTGGCAAGTCAGTTGTCTGTTCTGAGATGTTAACCGGGGGTCAGATTTTTCCTTGCCTCGAGGTCTAGTTGCCCACCAGGTTCTCATTGCTGAAGCTGCAAGGTCCTGAGGAGTAGCGAAGCCCAAGGGGACTAGAGAGTGAAGCCAACAGGAGATTTATTTTGTGCGTGGAGATCTCACCACATTGGCAGTTGACAGTTTGAGGGGTTCTATTCATGCCTTCATTTACTTAATAGACATTTATTAAACACTTATGGTATGCAGGAATTTAGGGGACTTCAAGACCAAGTCTTCTTTCAGTAGTGGGAGACTTGTGATAAGTTTGAATTTTGTCTCATTTCCAATTTCTTCCTCTTGCTTTCCTATTTGGAATAATATTTTCAATGAGTCACTGTCCTAGCTCTTGGTTTTAAAGAGAGATCACAGGTTGAACATTTAAAATGTTTGACTTGAAATGTTTGATGGGAATTAGGACTTTTCACTTGGTGTTGCATGACTGGTTTTGGGGAAACTGATGTTGCCTGCACACTGGGAAGTGCTGCGGGCTCCAGCTTTTCGAGGTTCAGTCACACACACACAGCGCCCTGCTTTCGCCCTGCTTTTGCTCTCACTGGGATGCAGCTCATTCTGTCATAAAACAGTGTTCTAACAAATGGTAGCATATGAAATGTTCCTGGAATGGGTCAGTCTTAAGACATCAGAACCTTGACTTTCCTCACAATTGGTTTATACGCCTCCTCCTGACTGGTTAAGTTAGTTGGCTGGGTTGTCTGGGTTGGGAGTTTATTTCTCAAAAAGGCCAACGTAGTTTCCCAGAGGGGAACCTCAATTCATGCAACCATACTCATTGTTACCTGCTTCGAGGATTGTAGGGAGGACAGGGGATAATTGCCTCAACTCTCACCGTTACAGACTCAGAGAAAAAGAGTCCCCCTCTACTCCCCCAAAATAAACAACTTGATTGGTCAATCTTTGCTCGGTTCACTTAGGTTAACTTTGTTCCATGATCCCACCTTACCTGAACAAGAATGTCTAAGTGGTCCAAAATGCAGGGTAACCAAAATACATTCCTCAGCTTGTCTACATCAGTACCTCCCAAGGTACCAATCCCTGCTCCTCATTCATTCACCAGCCTGACCCCCTTCAGCACGTGCTGGTAGACTCCAGGAGTGTTTCCTGTTGCTGCTGTAACAAATTACCACAACATCGGTGGCTAAAAACGGCACAAGCTTATTTTCTGACCATTCTACAGTTGAGAGGTCTGACATGGGTTTCACTGGGCTAACTTTAAGGTGTTAGGCAGGCGATGTTTCCTCAAGAAACCCTGGAGGAAAATATATTCCCTTGCCTTTTCCAGCTTCTAGAGGCCACTTGCTTTCCTTGGTCTGTGGCCCTTCCTCCACGTTCACATCCAGCAGCATAGCATCTTCAAGTCTCTCTCTAACTCTCACCCTGCTTTATTACATTTGCCTCTGACTCTCCAGCCTCCCTCTTTTATGGGAACACTTGTGGTTACATTGGGCCCAGATGGATAATTCAGGATAAGCTCCCCATCTCAAAATCCTTAATTTGATCATGCCCACAAAGTCCCTATGGTCATATAAGGTAATGTATCCTCTGGTCCAGGGTTAGGACATGGGCACCATTGAGGGACCACTGTTCTGCCTGTCATGGTGAGATTGATGCCTTCACAAGAACTTCACAGTTTTTATAAGTGGGAGATTTTTCTGCATTTAGTGTGTACTTTCAGCTGCTTTTTATTTTTGCAGAAGGAACGGTGAAGATCCTGTGAAGAATTTTGAGGATTGTATTTTCATCTGCAAATTTTCTGAGTGGCTTTGCAATCTACCTCTAATAATGAACTAAATCAATAAAATCAATTAGAAATCATTAATTAGAAGGTATGTAATGGTAGACTATTTCCTTGTGCCTAAATGTAGATTTGTTCTTTAGAATAATGTACTCAATTAAATAAAATCAGTGTATGTTTTGAAGGCATGTCTTCTGTGCAGGAGACTTTGGAGAGTGGTGGTTACGAAGATATTTTAGATACCATCCTTATCCTGTTGGTAAGCTTACAGCCCCGTTTTGAAGACTGTTTTGTTAAAAAGTGAAACAAGCAAAAAAAAAAAAAATTTAGAAATGCCCCAGTAAAGAACAAACCAAAAGGGTATGGAAATAGCATATTTTGAAGATGTTTTTATACTTAATGTGCTCATTATAGAAGATAGTAAACTTCTGATTAAGGCATTCATTTCTGTTTGGGCAGTTATAAAGCATGCCCCTGGGTTGCTTTCTTTTGGCACAGAGTAGTTATTCCCAAACTGCTTGACCACCAGGGTGCTCAGGTCCCTTAGTAAAGTGTAGTTCTTAGTCCCTCCATGGAGATTTGATTCAGTAGGTTGGAGGCCAGTGCTCAGGAAACTTAGTTCTCACTGTTATTCTCCCAGATATAAAACTATTTGTTATCTTAGGTGAAAATTTAATACTGCTAGTGTATTTAGGCCAGAGATAATTCTTATTTAGGTACTAGCTGGCAAATCTTTTGCACTTGACAGTTACAGTTATTTTAGTTTCCTGATTTCATAATTCCAACATCCCTGCCATATCTGAGTGTGGTTCTGATGCTTGGTTGCTCTGTCCCTGCAAACTGATTTTTTTTTGTGTGTTTTAGTATGCCTTGTAATTTGTTGTTGTTGCTGAAAGACACCCATCCTTCTGATCCCCCTTCCATCTGGCACCCATGAAAACAACCATTATTAAGACATGGTGTTCCGTGTAAAAGGAACTTCAGTTACTCAGCCCTTAGTAATGCGGTGGTCAGGTGTGTGTGGGAGGGAGCGATCTAGAGTGCTATGATTAGGGCCCAGGCTTTCGGTGAGCCTGTGGCCCTGGGCTGCGCACCTCACCAGCACTTTTCAGTGTTTCCCTGTCCACCACTCCAATTTAGTGGGACTTGAGTGAGTATTTTCTTTTCCCCAGGTTCATTAGACTCCAGTGAAATAATTTCTCATGAGTTGGGTCTTATTCAGAACAGAGTGCTCTGGTATAGTTCAAAATGGCTACTTTTTTCCTCCTTCTGTAATGTGTGAGGGTCTTTCTTTGATCTTCATTTTGAGAACTTAATCGAGCTCCTGAAGACAGTAAAATTCACAAGAGTATGGGGCCCCCTGGAGCTTTTATTTTTATTTTTAATTACATTTTATTGTTTATGCTGTTACAGTTGTTCTTCTTTCTTCCCCTTGGCCCCCACCCACCCAACCCCCCTCCACTTCCTCAGGCAATCCCCACACCTCTGTCCATGTCCACGAGTCATGCATATGCGTTCTTTGGCTACTCTATTCCCCATGCTGTACTTTACATCCCATGACTATTTTGTAACTACCCATTTGTACTTCTTAATCCCTTCACCTTTTTCACCCATCTTTCCGATCCCCCTGCCCATCTGGCAACCATTAAAACATTCTCTGTATCTATGACTCTGTTTCTGCTCTGCATGTTTATTTATTTTGTTTTTTAGAATCAGTTGTTGATAGATATGTATTTATTGCCATTTTATTGTTCATATTTTTTTATCTTATTATTCTTCTTGAAGAAGACCCTTTAACATTTCATCTAATACTTAGTACTGAGTGAGTATTAAATACTGGTTTGGTGGTGATGGGCTCCTTTATGTTTTTCTTGTCTGGAAAGCTCTTTATTGGTCCTTCAATTCTTTTTTTTTTGTTATTAAAAAATTGTGTATTTTTTTTTAAGTTTTTAAATTCATTATGCTATTACAGTTTTCCCAATTTTTCTCCCTTTATCCCCACTCTGCCCTGCCCCCCTGAACCCTCCAGCATTCCCTCCCCCTTAGTTCATGTCCATGGGATGTACATATAAGTTCTTTGAGTCCTCTGTTTCCTATACCATTTTTTACCCCTCCCTGGCTATTTTATGCCTACTAATTATGCTTCTTCCCTATACATTTTTCCTCCTATTGCTCCCTTCCCCCTCCCCACTGAAATCCCTCCATGTGATGTCTATTTCTCTGATTCTGTTCCTATTCTGGTTGTTTGCTTAGTTTTTGTTTTCATTGTTTTTTTTTCTTTTATGTTCATTTGTTGATAGTTGTGAGTTTGTTGTCATTTTAATGTTCATAGTTTTGATCTCCCTTTTCTTAGATAAGTCCCTTTAACATTTCATATAATAATGGTTTGGTGATGATGAACTCCTTTAACTAGACCTTAGCTGGAAAGCACTTTATTTGCCCTTCCATTCTAAATGAGAGCTTTGCTGGGTAGGGTCATCTTGGATGTAGGTCCTTGCCTTTCATGACTTCAAATACTTCTTTCCAGGTCCTTCTTGCCTGTAAGCTTTCTTTTGAGAAATCAGCTGATAGTCTTATGGGCACTCCTTTGTAGGTAACTCTTTCCTTTCCACTTGCTTCTTTTAGGATTCTCTCTTTGTTTTTAATCTTGGGTAACTTAATGATGATGTGCCTTGGTGTGTTCCTCTTTGGGTCCAACTTCTTTGGGACTGTCTGGGCTTCCTGGAAGTCTATTTCCTTCGCAAGATTGGGAAAGTTTTCCTTCATTATTTGTTCAAATAAATTTTCAATTTCTAGCTGTTCTTTCTGGCACACCTATAATTCAGATATTGGAATGTTTCAGCTTGTCCCAGAGGTTTGTAAGGCTCTCTTCACTTTTTTGAATTCTTGTTTCTTCATTTTGTTCTGGTTGGATGTTTATTTTTTTCCTTTTGTTCCAGATCATTGATTTGAATCCTGGTTTCCTTCCTGTCACTGTTGGTTCCCTGAATACTTTGCCTTATTTCACTTTGGGTATCCTTCATTTGTTTTTTCATTTTTTGACCAAACTCAATCAGTTCTGTGAGCATTTTGATGACCAGGGTTTTAAATTCTCCATCAGATAGGTTGGCTATCTCCACATCACTTAGTTCTCTTTCTGAGGTTTTGTTCTGTTCTTTCATTTGGGCCTTCTTTCTTTGTCTTGGTGCGCCAAAATTCTGAAGCCTATCAGATGAGATATCCGCCTGGGCAGGGCAACCCTCTTTGCCATGCTGAGGCTCTGCCAGGCGGCGAGGGGCCAGAGAGAGAATAGTGCGGCTCACCTGCTCGTCTCTAGTGCACTTTCCAGCAGACTCTTGTGTGAGACCGGGAGTTTCTCCTGCTGCGCTGCTGCGGTGGTCCACAGTCAGCTCTGAGTCTCAGTTTCACCTTCAGTCAGCCCCGCCCACACAGCCGGCTGCCTCGCTGCTCTTTTTCTGAGTCAGCCCATGTAGTTTGCTGCCCTACTGGTCTAGTTGTTCCGGTTGATTTTTTAAAAAATTCCTTGGTTGTTGGAGTTCCATGCAGTTTGATTTTCTGGTGCATTTTGTTGTTTATTGATTTTAGATTTGTTGTTATTCTTCTTTTTGTTGTCTGAGAAAGCAAAGGGTTTCTACCTATGCCTCCATCTTTGGCTAGAACTCCTGGTCCTTCAACTCTAAATGATAGCTTTACTGGGTAGAGTAATCTTGGTTGTAGATCCTTCCTTTTCATAACTTTGAATATTTCCTGCCAATCTCTTCTAGGCTACAAAGTTTCTTTTGAGATTTCAGCTGAAAGTTTTATGGGAGCTCCCTTGTAGGTAACTAACTAGTTTTTTTTGCTGCTTTTAATATTTTTCTCTTTATCTTTGACTTTTGGCATTATAATAATTATGATGTCTTGATGTGGCCCTCTTTGCATTCATCTTGTTTGGGACTCTTTGCGCTTCCTAGACTTGTAAGTCTATTTCCTTCACCAAGTTAGGGAAGTTTTCTGTCATTATTTTTTCAAATAGGTTTCCAATTTCTTGCCCTCTCTCTAATTCTTCCAGTACCCCCATGATGTGAATGTTGGTATGCTTGAAGTTATCCCAGAGGCTCCTTATACTATCCTGATTTTTATGGATTCTTTTTTCTTCTCATTTGTCTGATTTACTTTTTTTTTGCTTCCTTATATTCCAAATTGCTGATTTGATTCTTGGCTTCATCCACTCTACTGTTGATTCCCTGTGAATTATTCTTTATTTCATTTACTGTGTCCTCAATTTCTGATTGGATTTTTTTAATACTGTTGAAGTCTTCACTAAGTTCCTTGAGCATCCTAATAACCGGTGTTTTTGAACTCTGCATCTGGTAGGCTGCTTATCTCCATTTTGTTTATTCTTTTTCTGGAGTTTTGTTCTATTCTTTCACAGTTCTTTGTCTCTTGATTTGGGCAGTCTCCGCATGTTTGTTTCTATGTATTAGGTGGAGCTGCTGCATCTCTCCAGGCTTGGTAGAGTGGCCTAATGTAGTAGGTACCCTATAGAGTCCACTGACACAGCATCCCCTATTATTCAAGCTGGCTACTGAGGGTACACCCACCATGTGGGCTGTGTATACCATCCTGTTGTAGTTAAGCCTTGATTGCTATTGGCACATCCAATGTCAGCCACAGACCGTTTTCTACCCAGGGTCACACAGCATAAGCTGTAAATGATCTGTAGATGGCTGCTACTTGTGCTGGGCTTGGAGGTGCCCAGGCAAGGCCAAGCTGTGGACCAAGGCCAGCTGCTGCTAATGCTGGGTCTGGGGCAACTTAGCAAGAGCTATGGGCCTTACTGAAGCCAGATGCTGCTTGTTTAAGACAATTAAGGAAAATCTGAAGCATGAGCCAAGACAAGTCATTCGTATGGAAAAGCCACTGGAAACAGCTTGGATGGTCCTGAAAGTTGAAAGGTGGGGCCTCAGGGAATCACCAGGCTGGGACAAACTGTGTCAGCCAGGTTGATGGAGTCTCAGATATGGCGCCTGCCTGCTGACTCTGTGACTCTGTTGGGAGAGGGCTCAGAAAAGGAACAATGGCTTCTGCCAGCACTTCTGTCTGGGAGAAAGCTGCCTTTTAGCTCTCATCCTGTTGCTGAACAACTCAGTTCCTCCCCATATGTCTCTAGTGCCTTTCAGTCTGCTGGAGCTCAGAGGAGTGAGTCCAAGTAAGTCTGTGTGTGGGCTCTTTAAGAAGAACTGCTTGAGACTCCAGCAGTTTTCTGTGTCCACATTCTCAATTCCTATTGAGTTTTACAGCCAGAAGTTATGGGGACTTCTCACCCTGGCAATGGAGCTGTGGACTGAGGGGCGTGGTTGGGTCTGGGATCCCTTGCTCTTCAGATGTCCCTTGTGATTTTTATCCACCACACATGGATGTGGGACCAGCCTGTTCTACGTCTCTGCTCCTCCTACCAGTCTCAATATGGTTTCTTGTTTAATTCTGTAGTTGGTTTCTTCTTTAATTTAATAGTTGTAGGACTTCCATTCAACTCAATTTCTGACAGTTCTGTTCTATAGCTTAGTTGTAATTTTGAAGTGGTTGTGGAAGGAGGCAAGCTGTGTTTACCTACCTGCAATGTTGACTGGAAGTTTCCCACTGGAGTTTTTAATTCTCAGACTTGTGCACAGTGAACTTCCACTAAGTTGACAATTACAGTTCAGATTTTCTTTCCTCCCTACTGGTTTTCATAGAGGTTTTTGCTCATGGATTTCTGCTCCGGTGAATCGTGATTCTTTGTATCTGATGGTCTGCCTCTCCAATTTGTGGGGTGGTAGCTCATCCTGTGATCTCAGTTCTCTTGTGGTTCCAAGAAAATTTGTTGATTTTCAATTTGCTTAGCTTTTTACTTGTTGTGTGGATGAACTTGTGACTTCCAAGATCCTTAATGCCAAACCAAAACCAGAAGTGAAAACTACTTGTTGCACTTGCTTTCGGTGCCCTATCTTAGATAGAGCTGGGTCCCATGGGTGTTTCCAGACACCCTGACCCTGGTTATGGGCTCTGTTCTCTTTGTACCCACTTATGCAGACTGTCTTCTGCTATTGGCCACCAACATCTGAACCTATGTCTCTGGCCCCTGGGAGTCCTTACTCCTACTTCCTTGAGAACTGTGCTCATCATTCCCATTTTTTCCTCCTGTTCTTGCTGATTGTTGTGGTTCCTCTGAAAAGTAGTCTGGCATAAACTTGTCACACCCCTCCATCTTGCTCAGGTGCCTGAGGTTTCCACTTTCTTGTTTCAGCCCTCTCAAATTCATTACTTTTTCCTGTCTCATTTTGTGGAGTGAAGGAATATTCTCCTCTCTCTTGAACTCCATAACACTTTTCAGTGCCTTCTTTTTTGTGCTCATCACTGCTCATTATGACCTGTGATGTGTTATGGTGATTGGTATTCTTTTCTAGCTCATTGTAAACCATGAACACACAAGGAAGAGGCCGTATCATTGCTGCTACTTCAAAGTACCTTATTGCCTGTACAGTAGGTGGTCAACAAATACAATGAAAGCATTAATGTACTGACTAGATAAAACAGTTCTAAAGGGTTACATACTTCCCCCAAACCAAACTTATTAGTAAGTACAATGTGCTCATACTATAATGTAGGTAGGAAAAACAGAACCAAAGCACACAAAATACTCAAAAGTTGCAGGTAATTTCTGAATTAGAAAAGAGACTGGGAGTTCTGGTCTAGATCACAGGTGGAAAACACAAGGCCCATGAGCCGAACCCAGGCTTCCACCTTGCTTTATCTGGCCTGGCACCTTGTTTCTACCCGGCAGCAGAACCAAGCTCCTTGCCCCTAGTTAAGGAGTAGTTACATGTATACAGTCCTAAAATTACATTTGGCCATTTGAAGACAACTGCAAGGCTTATGTGGCCCCCAGTGAAAATGAATTTGACACCCCTGGTCTAGATGGAGATATAGGTAAACAGGCTTCCCCTTCTCACACAGCTACAGCAAAAATTACAACTAGACTATAAAACAAATATCCCTCAGATTTGTCAGAAAATTGAGCTGTATGGAAGTCCAACAACCAAGGATTTAAAGAAGCCACATTCATCCAGACAGGTAGGAGGGGTGGAGATGTGGAGAGGCTTGGAGAGGTGTGGAGAGGTGCAGAGATGCAGAGTGGCCTGAAGAGGCAACAGAATGGGTGGTTCCACATTCACAAGTGGTGGATAAAAATCAGGAGGGATACCTTGGGAGCAAGGGATCCCAGCCCTACACCAGACCATCCAGCCCAGGGTTCTAGCACCAGGAAGATAAGTCCCCATAACTTCTGGCTGTAAAAACCCGTGGAGGTTGTTTTGGCAAAAGAAACTGCAGAATTCTCAGGATATTCCTCTTAAAAGGACTGCAAAGGTCTCAGGATTTATGCAGACCAACCTCCTCTGGGATTCAGTCCCAGGGCAACAGATAGAAGGGCACAAATGGCATTCTAGGAGAAAGTGAAGTAACTGGCAGTAGGGTGAGTGCCAAGAGATGGCTTCCTCCTGGGCAAAACTCCAGAGGCCAGGCAGTGGCATTGTTGTTTCTCTGAGCCCTCCCCCAAACAGAGCCACAAAGTGGCAAAACAGGTTGCCCCACCCTGGTGATTATCTAAGGTTCCTCCTCAAACAGGTGACTTTTCTACAACAGGCCACTTACTAAGAGAGTAAAACTGGCTTTACCTAATACATAGAAACAAACACAGGGAACCTGCCAAAATTGGCAGATAAAAAAAAAAAATGGCCCAAGTGAAAGAACAGAAGAAACTCCAGAAAAGTAACTAAATGAAGTGGAGATAAGCAACCTATCAGATTCAGAATTGGTTCAAAACACTGGTGATCAAGATGCTCAAAGAACTCCTTGGATACTTCAACAAAAAGTACCCAGGCAGAAATGAAGGTTGCATTAGTGAAATAAAGAAAAATCTACAGGGAACCAACAGTGGAGGAGATGAAGCCAAGGATCAAACCAACAATTTGGAACATAAGGATGAAAAAAGCATTCAATTAGAACAGCAAGAAGAAAAAAAGAATTAAAAAAGATAAGGACAGACTAAGAAGCCTCTGGGACATCTCCAAACATACCAACATCCAAATCATAGGGTTGCCAGAAGGAGAAGAGGAAGAGCAAGAAATTGAAAACTTATTTGAAAAATAATGAAAGAACTTTTAACCAAGATGGAGGAGTAGGTAGACACACTGTGCCTCCTCGCACAACCAAAATAAGGACAACAATAATTTAAAAACAAAATAACCAGAACTGACAGAAAATTGAGCTGTATCGAAGTCCAACAAGCAAGGAGTTAAAATAGACACATTCATCCAGACTGGTAAGCAGGGTGGAGTTAGGAGGCAGGGAGGAGAGAGGTGGAGGCACAAAGAGTGGTGGCACCAAGCACGCAAGATGGAAGCAGGCTGACCCTGTTTTTCAGGGTGCAGTCAAGAGGGGAGCCCCAAACAGGGATTTGGAATGGAATCCAGAATTCAAGGTGTCCAGGAAATATTAGGATGTCCTCACTCCTTCCCCTACAGGTGTGAGTTGGGGGAAGAGACTCATGGCCATTGAGAGCTGTTTTGCATAGCAACAGCTTTGCAGCTAACCTCTGGCATGGTCATTTAACATATCTATAACTTTTAACTGGTTTCAGAGATATGTTAAATAGCTGTGGCCATACTTTGAGCCAGGGAGAAGGGAGTGACTTCTACCTAAGATGTAACTGGGGGGCAAGTTACAGCAAGTTACAGCACCTGAGTGGGAGCTTGGAGAAGATTGGCTCCATGACATGGGGCCATGCCTGCCCAGACTCACTATGGCAGCCCAGTAAAGCTGGAAGGATATGAGAGTGCTGGCAAGTATAGCCAATAGTGGGAGGAGTTGGAAATGGGGCTGCAGAGGAGGATTGGCACGGGGATTTAAACTCAGACTTGGCAGTGCGGAGAGAGGACCATGTGGCTGTGGCAGTGCAGAGAGAGGACCACATGGTCTTTAGCACAGTGAGGACTCCCACAGCCCTGTGAGAGAGAGTCATCATGCAGCTTTAGCAGAGAACTGCCACTCGGCTTTGGCAGAGTGACGAACCCCCACGCCCCTTCAGCTTTGGTGGAGAGAAGAACTCTTGCCAGTAGCCCATGAGAAGGTGCCACATGGCTTTGGATTAATTGGAGATCCTGTCTGGACGGCGACACAGCTGATGTTACCGGGAGCCTGAAACATGGATGTTTGTTTCTTTTCCAGAGTTATGGTACCCCGAATTAGGGCAGGGGGAGAAGGAAGCACTGTGGGCATCAGTGGGTATCCTAAAGGACTTTGATATCTTAATGATGACATTGGGTCACTACTTTAACTCTGTACACCTTTAAATAAACATTTCCTTTCCTTTTCACAAATCTCTGCAATTGAGAGATGTCTTTCCTATAAGGTGGCGGACATAACGAACCTGGGGGTTCCTTTCAATAATTGCAAATCATGCCCCCCTTGGCCCTTGGTTCTGTAACACCTGGGTGCACAGGCAGTGGCTGGCAGACCCTGGGCGCAGGGTGGCAGTGGGCAGACCCAGCAAGGTGGCGATTGTGAAGCGAGGCACTGTGCGCAAGGCAGCTGGCTGACTGGGTGGTCCCACATTCACACATAGATAAACCAGGCCAGGCTGGGGAGTGAGAGAGACCTCGCAACCCAGGGTTCCAGCGCCAGGAAATAAAGCCTCAAGGCACCAACTGGGGACACCTGTAAGAGTTGAGGTGCAGGGAGAGACTCCCAGCCTCATGGGAGAGCTCGTTGGAGAGACCCACAGCCCACAGGGTCCTAGAATGTACACAAGTCCACCCACATGGGAATCAGCACCAGAAAGGCCCAGTTTGCTTGGGGGAAGCAGCAGAAGGGGTTGAAATCCAACAGAGAGCAGAGTGGGCACCATCGTTCTCTCTTGAACTCCACCCCCACATATAGCATCACAACCCAACAACTGGGTTGCCCCACCCTGGTGAAAACCTAACGCTCTGCCCCTCATACATAACAGGCATGACAAGACAAAAAAAAAAATGGCCCAAATGGAAGAACAGATCAAAGTTCCCCAGCAGATACAATTGAGTGACCAAGAGATAGCCAACCTATCAGATGCACAGTTCAAAGCACTGGTGATCAGGATGCTCACAGAATTGGTTGATTTTGGTCACAAATTAGATGAAAAAATGAAGGCTACCCTAAGTGAAATGAAGGAAAATGTACAGGGAACCAATATTGATGGGAAGAAAACTGGGACTCCAATCAATGGAGTGGACCAGAAGGAAGAAAGAAACAACCATACAGAAAAGAATGAAGAAACAAGAATTCAAAAAAATGAGGAGAGGCTTAGGAACCTTCAGGACATCTTTAAGTGTTCCAACATCCAAATTATAGGGGTACCAGAAGGGGAAGAGGAAGAGCAAAAGTGGAAAAGTTATTTGAAAAAATAATGAAGGAGAACTTCTCCAGTCTGGCAAAGGAAATAGACTTCCAGGAAGACCAGGAAGCTCAGAGAGTCCCAAAGAAGTTGAACCCAAGGAGGTACACACCAAGGCACATCATAATTACATTAGCCAAGATTAAAATGAAGGAGAGAATCCTAGGAGGAGTAAGAGATAAGGGGACAGTAACCTACAAAGACTGTCAGCTGATTTCTCAAAAGAGACCTTGCAGGCAAGAAGGGACTGGAAAGAAGTATTCCAAGTCATGAAGGGCAAGGACCTACATCCAGGATTGCTCTATCCCACAAAACTTTCATTTAGAATGGAAGGGCAGATAAAGTGCTTCTCAGATAACGTCAAGTTAAAGGAGTTCATCATCACCAAGCCCTTATTATATGAAATGTTAAAGGGACTTATCTAAGAAAAAGAAGATAAAAAACATGTACAGTAAAATGACAGCAAACTCACAATTATTAACAACCACACCTAAAACAAAAACAAAAACTAACCAAGCAAACAACTAGAACAGGAACAGAACCACAGAAATGGAGATCACATGGAGGGTTAGCAACAGGGGAGTGGAAGGAGGAAAAAAGGGTAAAGGTACAGAGAATAAGTAGCATAGATAGTAGGTAGAAAATAGACAAGGGGAGGGCAAGAATAGTATGGGAAATGTAGAAGCTAAAGAACCTATGACACATGGACATGAACTAAGGGGAATGTGGGTGGGAGAGGGTGTGCAGGGTGGAGGGGAATGAAGAGGGGGGACATGGGAAAACTGTAATAGCATAATCAATAAAATATATTTTTTAAAAAAAGAAGAAGGCTGAATGTGAGAGGGAGGACTCATTAGTACCCCTTAATCTGAATTCCTGTTATTAGCAGGACAGAAGACATATTGACTGCTTATTCTGGCAATGATGTTTATTACTAGCTGTTTATTGTAAATAAATGAATGACACTTCAGAAAAAAAAATAAAGAAAATTTCCCTAGTTTGGTAAAGGAAATAGATATGTAAGTCCAGGAAGTACAGAGAGTTCCAAACAAGTTGGACCCAAAGAAGACCACACCAAGACACATCATAATTAAAATGACAAAGGTTAAAGATGAAGAGAGAATCTTAAAAGCAGCAAGAGAAGAACAGATAATTACCTATAAAGGAGTTTCCATATGACTATTAGCTGATTTCTCAAAAGAACCTTTGCAAGCTAGAAGGGACTGACATGAAGTATTCAAAGTGATGAAAAGCAAGGATTTACAACCTAGATTACTCTATCTGGCAAAAGTAACATTTAGAATGGAAGAGCAGATAAAGTGCTTCCCAGACAAGGTAAAAATAAAGGAGTTCACCATCACCAAGCCATTATTATATGAAATATTAAAGGAAACTATGTAAGAAAAATAAGATCAAAACTATGAACATTAAAATGACAACAAATTCACAACTATCAACTACTAACTCTAAAAAACAAACTAAGCAAACAAGCAGAACAGGAACAGAATCATAGATATGGAAATCATTTAAAGGTATAGGAATTAAGAAGTATAAATTGGTAGGTACAGAATAGACTGGGGTAGGTTAAGGACAGTATAAGAAATGGAGTAGTCAAAGAACTTACATGCATGACCCCAGGTGGGAGATTGAACTAAAGTAGTAGATTGATGGAATGGGGGTACTGCATAGAGGGGGGACAAAAGGGGAAAAATTGGGACAACTGTAATAACAAACAATAAAATATATTTTTTAAAAATGAAAAAGAAAAGACACTGGTTGCAGGTTAAGGGAACTGAGCTAGCTGTTGGAAAGGACTAAGTAAACTCTGCAGACCAGCTCTTCCTAACCCAGACTTGTCAAAATGATGACCAGCCTGAGAACTACTTAAGCAAAGGTTCCCAAGCTTTGTTCTGTGTTCAGATCCACTGGAGGGCTTGTATAAACTTAATGCCCAGGTTGTATCCAATACTTACTCAGTCACTGTGTCTGGGGGTAGGAATTGGTTATTGGACTCTTTTAGAAATACCCAGCTGATTCCAGTGTGTAGCAGAGTTTGAGAGCCACGGCCTTATGCATCACGTGTGTTGGGTGGGGTCAAGTTCAGCATAGGTGTACATGAACTTTACAGACTTTTTAACTTGACCTTTGGAGGGGTTTTGTTTTTCTGCATTTTTCTGGACTTTGATTTTAAAACTTGAAAGACTTACCTGGTAGGGTCACAGAGAAATTAAGTATGGGGAAATATGTAAGGTAGTTGCCATAAAATTTTGGAGTGTTAGGGGAAAAACATACTGGAAACTATTATAATTTATATGATAATTTTATAAAAGTGTATATTATAATTTATACTATAATTGTTTTAATTCAGGAAAAAATGTAAAGAGGCTGATATTCTAGTTTTCTTAAGGATTTTTTAAGAATATAAAATTTTGGAGTGGCCTGGTTTGGCGTAGCTCAGTGGATTGAGCTCGGGCCTGTGAACTGTAAGGTCTGGTTCGATTCCCAGTTAGGGCACATGCCTGGGTTG
Source organism: Tonatia bakeri (assembly GCA_004024845.1). Classification (NCBI taxonomy): domain Eukaryota; kingdom Metazoa; phylum Chordata; class Mammalia; order Chiroptera; family Phyllostomidae; genus Tonatia; species Tonatia bakeri. Next base: position 12,746 of record PVIA01004840.1, on the reverse strand, counting down.
CAGGTCAGGTCCCCAGTAGGGGGTGCTTGAGAGGCAACCACACATGGATGTTTTCCTCCCTCTCTTTCTCTCTCTCTTCCTTTGTCTCTAAAAATAAATAAATAATCTTTAAAAATTTTTTTGGAATGTTAGGGGAAAAACCTATTTGGAAATTATTATAATTTGTATTACAATTTTGTAAAATTATATATCACAATTTATGTATATGTAAATTTTAATTTATACTACAATTTCTTTAACTCAAACAGGAAAAAAATGTAAAGAGGTTGATTTCCTTGTGTTTTTTAAGGTAGACCATCAAACTATCTGCACATAAAGATAGATTTGTATTTTTCTTCCAATATTCCTGTCTTTTTCTCATCTTTCATTATCTAGGACCTCTGAGAGGTCCTGAAGCCAATATTTTATTATTCAAAAATATTTAATAATATTAACAGTAGGCATCCTTCAGAGTAGTGACTTTGTAAACAGATTTCTCATGTTCAATCATTCTTGCATCCTGGAATAAACTCTTATTAAATACAATTATTATAATAGACTACTTTAAGATCTTCTGATATGGTCAAATGAGATCGCTATACATTACCATTTTTTTCTATTCTTGTCCACTTATAAGTGGGTATATAGCCACTTATAGTGTCAACTCAAAGAATGAACTTGGAAGTTTTCTGCCTTTTTAAACAAATGGGTGGAAAAGTTTAAATAATACAGCATAAAATATTTGAAATAAAAAAAGCCACATCTTGTTTTTGAGCAGCAGAACATACTTTCAAGATAATTGATTTCTTAGTGCTTATTTAATGGTGTGTATATGGCTTACATTGTTGTTAAATACTAGGTCCTGGTAATTTGGTTTGAATAATGGTGAAAAAAAAAAGATCCCTTAATGAACAACAGAAACCACATGTAACAATTGTTCCTCCTCTCTCTGGGCCAATGACCCACTGAATAAAGATCAAGTATCTGCAGAACAGGGGATTCTTTTTCATGTATTATCTGTTGGCTAAGTCCTGGACATAGAAAGAGATTGGAACAAAACCCCAAAGGGAGAGATTCTGGATTCATGGGTATAAATATATATACTTAGAGTCATTATTCTCAACCTAATCACCTCTGTTGATTTGACAATACTACACACAGCTTTTCCTAAAAGTGCACCCTGAACCTCCCTGATGATATACACCACCTGGGGTGGTTGTAAACATGCCGATTCCTGGGCCCCACCCCAGATTTACTAATCAGAAATCCTAGAGAAGGGACCTGGGGAATCTGTACAGTCAACAATTATCCCAGATGATCTCTATTGTCAGGAAAATTTGGGGAACAATCATTCCAGTTGGTCTCTATTATCAGGAAAGTTTGGGAAACAATCTATGTGGAAATAAATTAAAGTTCATTATAGCAGTGGTTCTCAACCTGAACTACACATTAGAAAGAAATGGGAAGCTTTAAAAACCCTGATGCCCAGGACTCACCTATCAGGGGATTTCATCTCTGTGGCTGAGGGCTGGGCACTAGTATTTTCTAAATGTGCAGCACTAGCACTGATAGTCATTGACCTTCACCATTCTCTGCAGAACTGAGTGGAATTCTTTGAGATAATTATTGATTACTTGCCTTGTTTGAAAATCAAGATGAGATAACTGAGTAGATACCATGCCTTTGCATAAAAGGAATGAGACTGAGGCCCTTTTCTGTTGTGATTCCTGCCCCCGCTTCTTTCTCTTTGATTTAATTCTTTATAAAGTCATACTGGTCAACCAAATGAAACCTCTACAGAAAAACAGGTGAGTATCTGACACTTGGTAAATGTTCAATTGATATTCACCGCTGTAGGTGTAATCCAGATGTCAGCTGAGCTTAGTCTGCTCCTTAAGGTCTCAATTTGATTGCATGGAGTCTCCACTGTCCCCTTTAAGCTCTCTGCTTTCCTGGTGTCTGTGTGGTCCTGTTGACCACAGGTTCTAGGTGTCTGCTGCTGTGCCTAGAGGTTTTGTTTACACCAAGTTGCCCCAGCTATGAAATCATTCCTCACTCATAATAATGCCATACCTACATAGCACTTATGTAATGTAATTGCTGTTATTCTCCCATTTTCCAAATGAGGAAGCTGAGGCAGAGAGATTAGAAGACATTCCCTGGGATTCTGCAATAAGTTAGGTGGTGAAGCCAGACACTGAGCCCAGGCAGCCTAGCCCTCGAATCTCTTTTGATGCTTTTTATTGTCAGGCAATCTTGCCTCTCCATGGTGGATTTGACTGAAGACTTTGGACCGGGTTGCTGAAGAGTGTCACAGGGAGTGGTGGCTTAGCAGGCTGCACAGCAGAAGCCTGAAACTGCACATCAGTCTTCCCTTTCATTAGAAGTCAGTTGGTCTGTGTCCCTGACAGTGCCAGCATGTCACCCCCACTCCTCCCTCTCGGGATCACCCCTGGGAACATTCTTCTTCCTCTACCTTACAGAGCACTTCCACTCTCACCTGGCATAGCTGCACTCAGCCAGGTCGTAAGCCCACAGAGAGGCCTCCAGGTCATGGAGACTCCCTCTATTTTGTTGTCATTATTCATTGCATAGGTATGTTCCCATGTGCCATTTTCCTCACATGCAGAATCATACCTGTTGGGGATTCTTTTCCTTGGTGAGCTTAGATCCTGTGCCATAGTTGTAAAGACCCACAGTCCATTTTGTCAGTAATGAATTTATTGACTTATGATGAAACCATAACTTCTGAGGGAACCAGACAAATGTATCAAATAGCAGAATGTTCTGTCTGTAGGAGGGGGCTGTAAGCGAGCCACATTGCAAAGATGAGGCCATTTTATTGATTTACATTGAGAATGGTACTTGCCAATGAGACCAAGCCCCGGTGTCCTCCTGCCAGGATGTTCTCTCCTGGAGAACTAATGCCACAGAGTCAAATTGTAACCAGAGTCAAATTGGAACTAGAATGCAAGAGTGAATTAGACTTCTAAAATCAGGATTCTGTTCCGAATCTCAGAAGTTAAGGACACCCTAACTTTGGACAGTGCTTAGGTAAACCTGTCTGCCATAATTTGTGGACTCCTTTTTTCTAAGGCTCAATGACCAACAGGTGACAGCACACTCAGCCAGTGCCTATTGTAGATAAGCATATCCTTTACATCCTTTCTTCAGATATTTTATAGAACATTTGATTTGCTTACTCGTGCGTGCAAGTTTGGGAGTCAGTCTTTTTCTTTACAGTGGCTTAATTGGATTCATTACAGATTGACTTTAAAATTTCATTTTTCAAGGACAATTTTTTCTTATTTTCAGATTCTTGAAGGGGATGCCTCCCTATAGACCTTGTATGATGTTTACAGTCAGGAAAATGATGGAAGATACTTAGAAGAACCAAGATTCTCTGTTTTCATAGAATGCACTCACCTGATGCGTGATACTGTTTCCGTAGTTTCCACTTGCATGTGCTCTCAAGCGGTGCACAGAAAACCCAGGGTAACCTCCCTCTGCCCTTCATCTCCATTTATACACATGTATGCAGCCCAGTAGACCCAGTTTTGCTGTTGTTTATGGCATTTTTGGCAAAGCCAGATGAGTTCCCATATTCCAATGGGAATTAGGGAAGGAACGGAAGAACAGAACATCTGCTATTAATCGTGTTCATTCATCACAATGCGTTTTCCTAGTAAGTGTGGTTGGGCAGAATGTGGTTACTCTAAGGAGTAACAAAAAAGCAGAAAAATCACTGTGGAGGGTATCCTGCAGACAAAATCAGAAATAGGGAAAAGATAGGTAAGCCAAATTTTGCCACAGGTCTGCAGCATGCATAAACATAGATTCTTATGAATATGTAAATTATTCAAATGACTTTAGAAGCTGTATCATAGTTCTATTTTATTAATATGTATGTGCATTTACAGACCTTCAAAAGAGCATCATCCTGAAGTCAACTATTCTAAAAAGAATAGGGATAAAGAGAAGTATGAACAATGAACAAACTTAAGCATAGAACTTAAAATTTTAAATATTAGATAATTCTGAAGTGAGCCTTCTCATTTCATTAATCCACATGCAGTTGACTTTTTCTGAGGCAGCTGAGTAGATCTTTTGGAATTTCCATGTACTAACTATCCTAATTTTGGTTTTTGTATTTCGGCTAGAGTTAATGGGACAGATTCCCTTCCTTCCATTTTTCTTTCTCATGGAAGACACCCTTTTCTTGAGCCTATGTGGAAATTTGGGTAACAGCATATTAACCAGTTTGTAATGATTTCTTGGGAATGTATGAGATGGCCAGGAGCCCTGAATGTGACCATCACCTCTGTCATTTCCAGAGGATCCTATGTTATTCCAGCCTTGCTGGCCCCAGGGAAGGCTAGTCCTGAGCCAAGTTTGGGGAGTGGGTGCCAATTAGTGGTAGAACCTGGATTTCACCAAAGAGTTTTACCAACTAGAATAAGGATCCCTAAAGAATTTTTTTAAATGAAGAGATGCATAAATGGCACACAATGCATCAAGGGTCTGGGTGGCTCCATCAGGACTGTGACAAAGATAGTTATCCTTGTGGTAGCTCCCATTCTGACTCTCCTTTCTACCCAGAAAAGCATACCAAAGTGCAACTAGGTAAGTGAGACTGGGATAGACCCAAATTCATCTCATTTTAAAAATGTGAATCTTTTACAGACTTCAGTATTTTATTATGCTTCTCTGTGATTCAGTGTGGTTAAAAACAACCGTGCTCAAAAGAGGCATGGGGGAGAGGCTGCAGATCGGGACATTGCACAGCAGCAGGCCATCATAGGAAGTCCAGAAAGGTGGGCAGGTGATATCAGGTGTGTACTGGTCATCCTCAAGCACATGGGGGCAAGAAAGGTGGGAAAATCTATAGGCAGTGAAAAAACCCCATCAAAGAATGAAGGACGATTTGAGTGCTTGCTGTGGCAGTTTAATATAAAGTCTTGTCTCATTTCATCCTTTTCTGTACCTGGGTGGTACTAGACTCATCATTTTACATTTTAGAAAACTCAAGCTCACAGAGTTGTAGTACCTCATTTAGGTTCACTAAGCTGTCAGAGACAGATCTAGGATTTAAACCCATTTCTTCTGTTCTTTCCATCACATCAGGGCTACCTGCTTACTTGGTGGCAGGTAGCAGAAATACAACTAAAGTGAATGGGGTCAGGGAGGACAGTAGTGTAGAAATTCTGGAAGCAGGGAGTAAATAAGGAATCCAGTTTCAAAAGCTGTACAGAGATGCCTCAGTATCTAGGAGAGAGCTGTGGATGGACAGAGGGCCTAATCAAGGACAAATGCCAGTACGTGGTCCTCAGGTTTCTCCTAGGCAGAAAGTGGCTTAGGCTGGAGTGGATGGGCATTCAGGGATTTGGTTCCCAGTTGCTTCCGGCAAGGATGCCATGTGTCTGTTTTGTTTGTTTTTGTCACAATGCTGTACATCACAGCTCCAAGATTTATTTATATTAGAAAACTGAAAGTTTGTACCTTTGACCTCCTTCACTCATTCCCCATGCTGCCACACCTCTGCATACCTCTGGCAACCACCAATCTGCTCCCTGTATCTATGAGGTTTTTGTTGTTGTTTACTTGTTTTCTGGATTCCACATGTGAGATCATTGCAGTATTTGTCTTTCTCTCTCTGACTTATTTCACTTAGCATAATGCCCTCAAGGTCCATCAGTGTCATAAGCAGCAGGCTGTCTTTTTTATGGCTGCATCAGATCCATGCATGTATGTGCACATACCACATTTTCTATATCCATTTGTGCATTGAGGCACGCTTAGGTTGTTTCCATGGCTTGGTTATTGTAAATAATGTTGCGATGGACATGGCGTGCAAACATCTTTTCAAGATAGTGTTTCACTTCCTTCAGTATGTATTCAAAAATGGAATGTTAGGTCATGTGGTAGTTCTGTTGTTAATTTTGAGGAGCATCCATGCTGTTTTCCACAGTGGCTGCATGAATTTAGAATCCCACCAATAGTGCACACACATTCCCGTTTCTCCACATCCTCATAAAAATAATAGTCATTCTAAAAGATGTGAGGAGATATCTCATGGTGGTTTTGACTTGCATTTTCTTGATGATTAGTGGCATTGAGCACTTTTCATGCACTTGTTGGCCACCTGGATGTACTCTTTGGAACTTATTCTTTGTAGCCTATTGTTCTTGTAGGAGTTTGGCTAACTTGAAAGAGGGCTTGGGCTTGGACTGGATCTTCTAGAAAGGGGATGATGCAGAGTGAGGAGAATCCTCCAGCTTCTCAGTCTACTCAGGTAGCCTATTTGCTCCATGGAAGGAGGGCTTTCTCTGGCTGGTAGGTAGATGTAGGACATATAGCACGTTGGTGTGGCCAGCGTCTGCTGCACCCTCCCCCTGGTGTACCCTGCTGTCCTGCAGAAGTTGGGAAGCTGAAAGTGCCATTTTCCCAACCTAAGGCCATCCATTCCCAGTTCAAGATGTGACTTACATTCCCCCCAGTCAAATATACCCTGCAGGAACTGAAGTTGGAACCAACTTGAGGGGGTGGGAGGCAGGTGCTGAGCCACCCATTTGCTGGTTGGTGCTGGTCTTGCCAGCCCACTGTGCCTGCAGAGCCAGCAGTCAATAGCAGCTTCCTGCTGCCCTGGTGGTGGCTGAGATGGTGTGTGGTCCTGGGGCCAGCATGGGGCGGTGGCTTCCTGACTGACCACTGATGGCAATTCTGGCAGCCGGTTCCAGAGTGTTGTTTTGGGCCTCATTCTTGGAGACCCAGCCCAGACCCTGTGCCTCCAGCTCATCCTTCAATTTTATAAATACCTGAAGGCCTGAATTAACACCTTTCTGCTTCAAGTTCCTCAGTTGGTTTTTGTTACCTGCAACTGCACCCTAACTATTTGGTTGAGTCACTGCATGGTGGGACCTAAGTACTTAGCCTGCTCAGATGGCAAAGCAAGCAAGACCTTGTGCCCCTGAGACTGTCTCCACTTCCCTCCTCCTTTTCTCCCCTCCTTTCTTCTTGTCTTCTTCCATTCCTTTTTTTAATAGTTTTTTGACTTCTCACTTTGAAATAGTTTAGACTTGTTGAAAGCTGTGAAGTCATGTCTGTTAAATGGTTTGAATAAATTGGATGGAATTATTTACAACAACATACATGTTTGTAACAGCAAACCCAAAAGCTACATCTTCCTTTCCATATTTCCCACCAAAAGAAAAGCATTTCCAAAGTATTAGGGCAAGAAATAAAATCTACTTAAGAAACCCTGTGCTGGCATATTGCTTAGCTAATGCATATGCTGCATGGCAAGCATAGAAGAAATAGGGATATGCTTTTTGGATTACATGCCTCTACCTCGCCTACCCCAGATCTCAGAGTGAAACTGTTTTTAGTAACTATATATATAATCTCCTCACCTGATGATATGCTTATTGACGGAGAGAGAGAGAGAGAGAGAAACATTTCTGTGAGAGAGAAACATCAATTGGTTCCCTCCCATATGTGCCCTGACCAGGAACTGAACCCTCAACCTGATGTTATCATTTAGCATTAGTAGATCTGGTATCCTGATATAGATGAGTAATTGCAAGAGGACACAAAAAATCAGAACCTTCTGTGTGTGGTCAGTTGGATTGCACATGGGTTCTGTTGTTGTTCTGTTCTGGATCCTCTGACAACTTGAAAGAATGTAAGCAGATGTTTCCAAGAGTTTCCTAAAACAATTTCAAAACATTTGTGTTAAAAGCTTCAGCGACAGGTCTAAGGCTTGAGCAAGGCCCAAGCAGAGTGGTGTCGTAGGAAACATACTGGACTCGAAACCAGAAGAGCTGGGTTTAAATCCTAGCTCTGAAATCTTAAACTTTGGTTGAGTTATTTAGCAACTCTTGGCTTTGTTTTCTTGTTCATGGAATGATAGGGATTGAATAGATCATTCTGATGTTCTTTCTGGCTTTAAATGTCTCTCTCAATCTGCAATTTATCAACCATGGCTGCCCCCCTGACAGCATTGGTTTCCTGATTTGCCCTTGGGCGATTGAGGGGCAGATCCACTGCACGCACTAGGTGGGATCTGCCCCTGTGCCTGTTGAGTTCAGATTGAGAGTCTGATGACTCGTCCAACTCCAATCTGATGACAAGAAGAGTCCTCACTTGTCTGAGTCAAGCTGTAGCTTATGAGTGTTGATTGGCCCCATCCACTGTTGCCCTAACAGGTACTGTGTAGTGTATCCTTCATGCATTCTCTGCATCCTAGGAGTTATTTGTTCCTTTTTATTGGCATGAACCAAGGGTTTTAGATGCATAGAGGGAAGTGCTGTGTAATGGCTTCTCATGGCAATTGTTGGAAGACTGTCAGAATGCAGTTCATTCTATGGAAAGTTCCACTATTTGAAGTGTGGCTCTGTACTTTTATTCATTCTTTGACATATTCTACAGGTATCTATTGGGTGTTTCTTATGTGCTAGGTACTATGCTAGAGGGATACACAATGAACAAAGCTCTTGGTCCCTAGGCCAGAGGACAAGATAGAGGATACATATAAGCTCTGACCAGCAGGCACATCCTAGTGGGGTATGGGTCAAGAATAAATTATCCTGGATTTTGTGGGTGAGTTTAGATTCAGCTAAAAACCAAGGACAGCTGGAAGGTATTGAAGTGAGGAGAAATACTTCTACCCATGACTACCTTGAGGACAAGGAGAGAGAGGTGCCAGGGATAATTATAAGATGGGAAGATCATAACACTTTCTCAGTGAGAGCTTAGCCACCTACCTCCCTCTGTACGGCCACCTGGGTGAATGACTGCTTATTTATCCAGTGTCTGCATCACCAGGGTGGCAGGTGAGGAGAGAGATGCCAGTGTATGGGACTGGAGCAGTTATTCTAATCTGCCATTTTCCAGAATGTGTGATGAACTGTTGTGGGAATATTAAGAAGTATACTTTCTTACAAAAAGGATTCCAAGTAGTTTTAAAAAATTATTTACTGCAAGACTTAGTCTTTTCACATCAAGCTGCATTGTGAAATTCTAAAAAATATTGTATTTTTTAATTAATGGAGTTTCTTCCCACCCACTAATAATAACTCTAGGAATATGTAAACCAGAAGAAGATAGGAGCAAAGTGTATCCAATAAGTAAGTGCAAATTCTATTAGAATTTGGGCAGGGCGACAGAGGCAGCGAAAAGCATTAAATGTATTTTAATTCCAATTATAATACTTTGGAAGAGGTGGAAATTTAAAGATTGTATTAGTCAGGGTTCTCCAAAGAAATAGCACCAATATGATGTGCATCTGTAGAGAAAGAGATTTATTGTAAGAAATTGGCTCATATGATTACAAAGGCTGGCAAGTTCAAAATATGCAGAAATGATGTCCCAATTTAAGCTCAGAGGCTGGAAGCTGCTGTGGAACCAGGAGGAGCCAGTGTCCCAGCTCATCAGGCAGGAAGAGCTGTGTTCAGTTTGAAGGTATCAGGCAGGAGAGTTCTCCCTGACTTGGTGGAGAGTCAGCCTTTGTTCTATTCAGGCCTTTAAATGCTTGGATGAGGCCCACCCACATTAGGGAGGACAACCTGCTTTATTCAGACTACTGATATAAATGCTAATCTCATCTAAAGACACCCTTTCAGAAACACCCAGAATGATGTTTGACTATCTGGGCACCCCATGGCCCCGTCAAGTGAACACATCAAATCAACCGTTACAGAGCTTATCTAGTTCAAAGAGGTAGTGACTGGCCTAGGGACCCACAGCTGGTCTAGGCACAGCTGCCTCATGTCCAGATCTGGAATAGAGTCCTGATCTTCCAGTTCCCTTCTAGGATTCTTTCCACCTGCTACTTTACAGGAGAATGTATCTCTGGTGGTTTCCTAAGGTATAAGGGATTAATACAAGATGTCTTCCTGGATCCTTGTTTTCTACAGTGATAAAGACCTTCAGACATTATTTATTAAAACATGGATATAATGTTTAAAATAAGTCATGAATGTCACAGAAATGGTGGACCTGCAGCTAAGCTAGAGACATCTGGGTCATTAAACTTCTTTCTCTCCTTTTCGAAGGATGACCTTGGTAAGGGATTTTGAGAATTGCAGGGCTGCTTATTATATCTTGCTTTCTTGGGTCCCCAGGAAAAAAGCATGGTGCCCAAGGAATCTCTCCTTCTTGTTTAGTCTGTGAGTCCCCTGCCCATTTCATCTTTCAGGAGAAAGAACCTCCCTCACAGTGTCTGTCAAACACTTCATCATCAGGGTTGTTTCCTCGGAGTGGCCTGCTCCCCAAAATGTGTTATTATGTTTCACTTCCCAACTTTACTTTACTCCTGGTGGGCAAATTAAAAAGTATTAAGCACAGCGTATTTAGTACCATTTTATCAATATGGAAATCCCCTCAGGACTGTACCCTAGTCTACCTTATGACAGTAGGAGTGAAGAGAAGGGGAGAAGATGAGTCCTTAGGGGTATGATTTGGTCATCACTGGAATATCTACTGTCAAACATTTTTTAGAAGGTCAAGCACCCACATTACCACAATGTGAGGAGGTCATAATCAGAAACTGTTTGTGCCATAAAGCTAGGTAGGAATGGCTCTGAGCTTTGTAAATGGCAACCTCACTTGAGGGTGCCAGCAGGGAAGTGGAGCATTTCCCATGTCCCTGACCAAGAAAGGGTGTCTTCTACATGAGAAAGCTGTCCTCCAAACTGGCCAGCATCTTCTGTGTCAGGGTACATGGTGAAGTGGAAGAGGCCCAAGAAGCTTGCTGAGTTGGCCCCATCAGCCCTGGGTGCTGGCAGGTGGCCCCGAGTGTACTTCACCCATCTCATTAACACTTTTACTGGGTGTGTACACACTCTCCAAATAGGTAGCCATCAGGTTAAGAGAGAGTGGACTGGATACATTTTCATACATTGTAGTTTAAAAAAAATTATATGCATAATGCATGAATACTTGCTTTATGAGAGACTATTCTTTCAAGCATTCTGAAGTTCCTGAGAGTGGCCCTGTGTTAAAAAGAAAGCCCTCTCTGGCTGCAGTGCCCTGACTGGGAAAGAGGAGATGTATAGAGGAAACTCAGCTCCCTGGGGGGCCAGTTGTAGAAGTAGGAAGTGCTTTGTTTCTCAGAAGACTTCTGGCGTTTGCAGGTTTGGGAAGGGAGGTGGGGGAGACAAAATCTGAGGAGAGAGGGAGGAACTGAGGCCACTATTAAAATAAAAAAAACAACAACACATCTAATGAAGACCTGTATCTTTCTGGCATCATTATTATTTTTTAATAAACATAGCAGAAAAAGCTGAAAGTAAAGCATAAAACCCTAGTAAATACCAAATTAGTTCTCTATGCAAACATACCTTTATATTTAGAGCTGTAACCACTCCAGGAGTGACCTTGCTCGAGGTGGCTGACTTGGGCCCCCACCCGAGGCAGGGCTGTATATGTTAGTGTTTTCTTTGGCCTCTGGAACATTAAATAATGATAGCATTGCCTTTCTGTTTTTCCTCATTTCCCAAAATGAGTGCTAATAACTGTTATATAAGGAACATTACCTGTTCAAAAGTCTGGTTACATGCCCTTAGGGCTACATCTCCTCAGAATGGGCAAGTGTGCCATTTGGAAATTGTCTTAAATAACTGTTTACTGACTGTTGCTGGCTTTAGAGCACAGTAGGAAGCCTTGTGGGAAAGCTGTGTTGTAGAAGATGTGACATGTCTCTCAGGCCCTCTCACCTGGAAGCAGGAAGTCCAGAGAGGATAAGTGTGCTAGAGGGAAACAGATGTGCAGGTGTGTATGTGTTTGTGTAACCTGAAACATTATTAACAGCTAACACATACTGAGTACTGGCTATGCACCAAATGTGCTGATTTAATTTCTACAACACTGTGAAGTTGACATTATCTCCATTTTAGAGATGAGGAGATTGAGGTTTTCAGGAAACTCAGTGCCTTGCGCATGGTCGCACAGGCAGCTACAGTGGAGTGCAGGTGTGTTTGACTCCAGATCCCAGATTCTTCCTCTCCATAAAGAAGCCAGTTTCCTAGACATTGTTCCTGTAGCTGTACATTCACAAATTTCTTAAAATGAGGGATGGGGAAAACTTGAAAGAAGTAAAGAAATTGGAACTTATGGTACAGTCTTGGTAACATCAGACCTGGAAAAGAGTGTGGAGATGAGCTTGCCTTAACCCATTAGTTTCCCTGAAGTCTGGTTCTACGAAGTGACTTCCCAGATTCACTGAGTAAGTCAGTGGCAGAGCTGGCCTTGAGGCGGGATGCCAGACTCTTCCCTCTTATGCCATTTGGCCTTGATCCTGTCCACTCAAGGAGGGCCCTACCTGTTGTTTTTATTTCCTCTATAGTCCATTTCATATTTAGTCATCTTGTCTCACTGATTATTTTTTCTCTACTCATATCTTATTTCTCCAGTGAAAATGAAAACATTCTGAGGGCAGGTACTGTTCAACTTCTTTGCTATTCCCCGAGTTCCTACATGTTGAGCCCAGTACCTCAAACATGTAGCTATATAAATGTTTGTGATTTGAAGGAAATGTTAGGCACCCATACAACTGTGCTTCTAGGGGAGAAGTGTTTCCTGACTCTGGTGCTAGTGGATGCATTACCTTGGGTCCCTGTGAGCCTCAATGAGGAGCAGAGCAAGAGGACCCGGGTGCCTGCCCTACAACCCAGGTCTAGCCGAGCAGGTATGTGTGGTGGGCACCCATGTGACCAGACCCTGCCTTCAAGTGTGGTCTCCAAAGTGCCTACTGACCGTGGTGTCCCCAG